>PVJI01000970.1:0-29449 GCA_004026765.1 Micronycteris hirsuta
GGAAGTCTTAGGGGGATAAGGTCCTGGAATGACATGCAATTACATAACCTCAGTCTTCATGGGAAGGTGGACTTCGGATCATACGGAGGGATGTTTACAATTGAAGGGAGAAACCAGAACAAAAGTAAGACAGAGCGGAGACCTGGGGTTGCAGACCCACATCACCAGCACGCCCACAAGTCACGAAAGGCTATTTTTGGGGGCCACAGTAATAGCTTAGTTTCTCATTACTGTAGCTTGACACAGCTTAAAGGCACCACGTGGATTTCTGAGCTGGATAACACACAAAGAAAGGGTGTGTGATATTACTGCTGAAAAGAACTCTAATTGAGGATTTTAAGCTCTTGAAATTAAGCAAATGTCGTGATCTGGGGGTGATTCAAACCCGCTGGGGACAAACAAGGCTTTCACGAAATCAGGGTGTCTGTGAAGACGTGTCTGCTGCAGAAACCAGTTGCGACTTTAGAAACTTGACTTGGAAAAAAAGAAAATGCTCTTTTCCCTCTAGAACTACTAGTTCTTGGAGCTTCTTTGGTTGCTGTAAAATTGTATTCATTAATAAAGCTGCTGGGGAAGCTGCCTTTGCTGAGCAACAGCTGAAAAGAACGCTTCGGCGTGAAACTAAAATTGGTCCACAGGCCAGTGTAGTCTCAAGGCTTCAAACACAGGGGGATGACCACGCAGCTCACTGGGCCATTGCCTTGGAGTGAAACCTCTCCACTCCTGCCACCTGCACTCGCTGCAGAAGGGACCAACTCTTCCTCAATCGCCCAAAGTTCACTCAAATGCAACCTGGTCTCCAAACACAGGTATGACTCTCCCTGGACGAGGCCTCCAAGTCACAATAAGACAAAGTGAAGGTGGATGAAGAGCCTGGTGCTGCTGTGCTGCTGGAAGCCGGACTGAACCTCTACTCAGCAAGCATCACCTAACCCTGCGCATGCGGCAGCACAGTCGCGTGGGCGGGAGCAAACAGGCGCATGCCCAGCAGTTCATATTGGCTGTCCTGCAGGATCCAGGTGGAGACCTCTGGATAGCGACTGTGCTGCGTCACCGCAGGGACTAGTGAAGGGGCCCACCCGCAGGCCAGAGATTGTACCTCTGGAGCCCTTCCCTCCTCCTGAACACTCTCTAGCAAGTCCCTTAGCTGCTTCTAGGCTGTTTGGCTATTTCCACAGGGCTCTGCTCCACCTGGTAACCGGGGCTGGAAATGACCTCAGTTCACTCAGTAACTCA
This sequence comes from Micronycteris hirsuta, assembly GCA_004026765.1. Taxonomy (NCBI): domain Eukaryota; kingdom Metazoa; phylum Chordata; class Mammalia; order Chiroptera; family Phyllostomidae; genus Micronycteris; species Micronycteris hirsuta. Next base: position 1,237 of record PVJI01000970.1, read on the forward strand.
CCAGCCTCTGGCCCCGTCCAGTCCCCGAAGAACCTCACTCAGGCTTACACGTGACTCTGCAGTGACACCCCACTTATATGACATGAGAGTTGACCCAGGGCTCCTAGTGTGTCTAGGAATTAGTCTAAAGATTTAAATTTTGAGGTTGAACATTTCCCCCCTCTGCTAAGCTGTTATTTTCATCAGCAGGACTAAGAGAGAACCCACAGGCTGGCCTGGGAGAAAGGAGCACAAATGTTCCATCAGATCAGCCCACGGGAAGGGCTTCACCAAATAACCAGCGTTTTCTACTCGTTTTCTTTTTCTCTCCAGACGCGTGTTCTAAACTTGCTTAGCCACTTTTCATAACTAGCAGAGACATAAAAACCCACCTGTGCAATGTAATCATTCTGACAATGCTTATTTCCCCTTTTAGCTGAACAAGGACAGCTTCCCAGCCTTTTGTAGAGGTCATCATGCCCTGGGTTTCATGTATGACCCAAAACACTTTCAATATATTAACCTCAAAAATATTACATAAAGAAAAGAGCTCTTGCTCTGTAACAAAAATAACGCAGGACTTTTGCCAACCTGTTATAATATCGATGAGAAAATGGGAGGCCACATGTCTCGCACGACAAAGAAATGAAATGGATGTGCGGTGATTACTAGTATGAGACGGCTTGTCCGTCCAGAGTGAACCGCCTTCGTCGACATGTCCTGGTCTCTCCCTGGTCATCCTGGAATGGTGTCCTCTCCCCACCAACACCTACTAAACATTCACTGATGATAACAATGCATGTCTGCCTGAAGACGAGGACGATACCCCCGTCTGTCTGATGTCGCTGGTGCCCTGCCACCCCAGTCACGCCCAGTCACCCAATGCAAGCAGCAGGTGGGTTTGGCGGGCAACAAAGTGAGCGTGTGTGAGGCCAGCAGAGGGAAATCGTGCCAGGGCCCCACCCTTCCCAAAATTGCCAGGGCCCCGTGAACAATGAATGAAAGAAGACCCCCCAATGGCTTTTACACCAGGCGAATCAGGCCTGCAGTCTGCAAGGGCATTTGATTAGACTCTCAGAGGCAGGTACATTAGTTATCCAAGATATTTCATCAGGCAACAATGCCAATCTCCCATTTTTTAAAACATTTCAAGTATAGGGAAAGTGTCAAATAACTTAAATCCAGCAGTTCTTGCAGGAACCTAAAATCTTACTTTTTCTAGCAGACTGTTTTGTTAGAGACTGCTACAGTCATTCACTTTCCCTTTGGTAAGTTCCCCTGTTTGTAGACGTTAGCTGTGTTCCATTAGCACAAAGGTTGCCTGCCTTTTTCCTTAGTAAAAACATCCTGTTCATGATTTTAAACTCTTTAACACACAACAACAGAAGCCCTAACCCTCCCTCTGCAGCACCATCCTAATGAAATCAGACTGGAAGCTGGTAAAGTGATCAAGTCCCAGGCTTTGAGTTGTGCTGCTTTTTTGTTTTGTTTTGCTTTTTAATTGCCAACTCTCTCCCTTGCACCAGGGCATTAATCCTTGGAGAACAGAGCACGGACCTGCCAAGAATCCAGCAGAGAAGGGGCATGGGAGTAAGAGAAGGAAGGAAGCTCACAACTGTGGGAGCAACCTCCCCCCCGAAACCACTATTGAATCTTGTGCATCAGGCCCTGCCTGCCTCCGGCCCTGGCCCTGGACACAGGCCCAGTCGCATTGGTATTCAAATGAGCCCAGCAGTCTCAGCCCGACACAGCTCTTGGTGGCCTGTCAGTCCATGGTTTGCAGAGAAGGGACCATGTCAGATCCGGAAGATCCAGCCAGTTTTCAAACCCGCCCAGAATACTTGTCACCAGCCTATGAAGGGACCTGCCTCGGGCTGGGGAGGTGGGGAGCATCTTCTTCTCCTGTCTTTATTTTCATTAGAACAAAAATAACCAGAAGACAATGCATCTCCGACAGAGATTAAAAAAGAAAGAGGAAGGGGCTGTGGGAAGCCAGGCTACTCATTCAGCGAAGCCGCGGTTTCTATGGGAACCGGAGCTGCATTGTGAGCCTTGTGCAACTCCCACTCCCCCGCCCAGCGTGGGAGCACAACTGTCCCTGGCATTGTGTTTGTGCGGCCAACTTTTCTCCATTTCATTCATCCTCCCTGCCCCCGGCGGTCTCCAGCAGCAACACCCATTGCCACAGAAGCAGAAGGGAAAGAAGGACTCACGGCATCTGGGCTGAATTAAACACGGAGCAGGGACGTGTCCAGGCCGCTGGGAGCCGGCGTTCTGCCCCAAGGCCCACACCGTCATTTTGTGTCTGGCCGCCTTTCTTTTCATTCCTTCTTCAAGTGGGTCACGACTACTGTTTCTGAACTCTCCTTACCCAGAGCAGAGCACAGGCATGACGTGTCAGTTTTGAATTAAGTTCTCTCGTGCATTAAATGCTGTGGGCACCTTGGATATTATAGAAAAGTGATGAGAGTGAACGTCTAAATGGAAAATGGTCAGAAAGTTAGGTTTAAAGCAAACCTAGCTCAGTGCATTTTGACTGTGCAGATGTTTTCTGGTTGTGTATAAGTGCACCTGTGTGTTGGGGTTGGCGGGGAGAGAAATGTTGAGAAGGTCAGCTCTTGCTGAGGCGGGTAGGGGAGTGAGCTCTCAGAGACGGGGAGCCCGGGGAACCCCAAGCTTATCCTCTCTATGTGACTTGATTTGGCCTTCTTTTTCTAATTCATTTTGACTTTTAAATTTAAAAAAGGAAATATTTATGAATGCATTCCTCAGAAACTGCCATGCAAAACATTTTAGCACATAAATCCTCATCATTTAATGAAGTGCCAGGACTTTTTTATTATTAAAGGAAAGCAATATTTCTGAACATTGTTCATAAATCACCACTGAAATATTTAGTGCTACAAGTTCCTTAGCTTTCAAAGACTCGTTCCATTAAAGACTACAAACCACTTCAAGTCCACCCCTGGCAAAAACCGGATGTTGTTTGCAGGCAAGCTTTTAGATTTAAAGGCAGTGGCATCTGGTTTGTAAGTATGCGTTTAGCAGATCTGAAATTCATTTTCTTTCACAAGATGAAATGTCAATTTTCATCATTTAGATTAAAACTTGTTTTAAAAAAAGTTTAACCTACTTGTGTATAGCCCAGCGGCAACCTTAAAGTTTTAAAGGGCATCTTGGGATAGATGGCGGGAGGGAATCATTGCAGATTGAGAACCATTTCAAGCCTTAGTGAATTAGAAATATGATGTGTTCATAAATGCCAGAAGCCGCCTTTACATCCACATTTCCCTCACTGCCTTCCTCATAAGTACAGTACTTTTTTACCACAAAGATCTTAGGGTGTTGGCAAGCCGATGGGTCTTTTACATCCTCGCAACTGGCCTGTTCCATCCTCTCCTGCAAAATCGTGCAGGATCCACTTAAAACATCATTTCTCAAAATGTGAAGCAGGCTTAAAGTCTGGAGTACATTGGTTTACTTCCCAGGGTCACAGTTCATTAATACGCTGTTTCCTTGTCTTTTTCTTCTTTCCTTTTCCTCTTCTTCCTCCTTTTTCCTTCCCTTCCCTTCCCTTCTCTTCCCTTTCCTTCCCTTCCATTCCCTTCCCTTCCCTGAGAAACTTTGCAGGATGAAGCATTCCCAGTCCAGCGCCCTGAAGACCAGCGACTTTATCTTCACTAGTGAAAGTTTCTGCTTGCCTCTCACACCCATAGGGAATGAAGGACCACTTCTGTTATTCTTTAGTCCCAAGCGTTTCTTCTGTCCCCAGTCAAAAACACAGAATGTGACACTGCCCACATGTTTCCCCTACATCCTGCCCCCGTGACTTTGTTCCTGCAGACGTGGGTGAGACGGGCGTGCCCGGTGGGCCCTCACGGGGACCCCAGACCAACAGGGGAAGGTGGGCCCCATGGAATCACAGGATGATCTGTGATAGCACAGGGGGTCAATGCTTTCCCACAGGGTGGCCACTCCTCCTGCGTTCAGGGGGGAAAACCTCTCAGATTAGACCACCCTAGTGTTCTGGGCTCTGCCCCTTCCTGGCCTGTCGGGCACCATGTTTCTCTGATTCGAGGCTCACTTTCTAGCCCCTGCCCCCTCTGGCACTGGCTGCAGGTCTTCTGCCTGGAAACACAGGAAGGTCTCCAAAAATCCTGGAAAGCCTTTCACCAGACTCTACTACGTCCTCTATTTACCTTCCCTGGTCACACACCACAAAAATCATCCCACAGTAAGGGCACAGCTAGCGCGTCAGTTCACACACTCGTGGGGTGTCTGCACTGGAGCTCCCGGTCACGTCCCGCTCCTTCCCTCCTCACAATGAGCGGCTGAGTAGCAGGTTCCCTGGCCCTTCCCTCTTTACTTCTTCAGCCTCTTCAGTCTGACACCCATACTGACTGCTGCGCTCAGCCCTGGAGGGCTCTGCAGGCAGGTAGAGGCTTCAGAGCCTTGAATCTGTCACTCTCCATTTTCTGCGTGGAACGCTTTGCTTTCAGGCTTCCTTCCTGCTCAGGTTTTCCATTGTTTCTCCCCCTCATCCTACTTTTCTTCCTGAATCCCAATCCCCTTTCTTCCTTCTTCCTCATTGTCTTCTGACCATGGCCTCTCCTCATTTAATGTCAAGTCCAGGGGCAGATCAGTTAACAGTATCTTTTCTTAAACATCTACAGCTTCCCTTTTGTTCCCTACGTGCCAGTTGCTGCTTCTGCTCCTCAGGCACTTGCCACCCATACCTGGATCGCCAGAATGACCTCCCAAGAGATAAATCCCAAATCCAGAGCTCCAACTTGGGTCCAAGTAAGAGGCTGACTTGCAAACGACAAGAATTCCTTGAGCACAGGGTTCGTGCCTTTGAATTTCCAGTGGTGCCCGCACACCACAGGCCTGCAGGGAGTCCACGGATGTCCTGGGGTAGGGGACTGGAAGACATTTCCTCACCCACTCAAACCCACCCACCACACCCCTTCCAAGCAACAGACACACGGTAGCAAAACACACATGTGGGGGGGGTCCGCATTCCTGAACGTCCAGTCTAGTGGAGGCAAAGAAATCAAGCCGTTAATCACTGAAGCGATGTATTACAGTTAAAATACAAAGACACAGCAGAGGCACTCTGCAAACGACCAGCAGCAGCATCCACCTGAGGAGGAGGAGCACACAACGCTGCCCTTCGGAAGCCTGAGATGGGACCTGGAAGGAGCTAAAGGAAGGTGGGCAGAGGGAGACATTGGAACATCATGTGTAAGGATGAGAGGAAGGACATCGAGGGTTTCAAAGATGGCCGGTGAGGCTGATGTGGAAGGAGAAGGCAAAGCAGCAGGGAACAGAGGGGTTCCTGCGGTCCTTAGGGCCGCGCCATTGAGGTGAGGATGTGGGGCTCCGTCTATGACAAGGTGAAGTCATTGTTCGTGCTGTTAGAGCTTCTTTTCACCGATTGGGGGCAAGTCACGTAACCTGTCTATTCTTGTTGCAATAACATTCAAGTCTTTAGAGTAAGTATAGTTAATATTAAAGATGGGCATTTGGAGTGGAAATGGTTGAAATATGAAAACATTTTACTCTCCCGGAGATGGGAGAGGCACAACAAGAAGAAGATGAGCCAGTCAGTTTGAAGATGATCGCACAGTTCAGGGACAGACGGAGCTAGGGCTGGTGTTCCACATGTTACCACATGACAAGACATGCCGTGTTTTTCGGACTATAAGACGCACTTTTTTCCCTCAAATTTGGGAGGAATATGGAGGTGCGTCTGATAGTCTGAGTGTAGCTTACCTGAGTTCTGTTTACATTTACATTGGTGAAATATTATGTTATTTATGTTATTAAATATTTTACCACATTTTTTGATTCAAAATTTTTTTCCTATTTTCCTCCTCTAAAACCTAGGTGCGTCTTATGGTCCAATACATCATATAGTCCGAAAAACAGGGTAAATAGCCAAGGGTGACAAGATCATCTGTCTGGAAATGTTCTGCTTTCACAGCTTCCGGCACACAGGGGGACAGGAAGACCTCGGACTGACAAACTCTTTTCCTGTAGGACTTGGGGAAATGGTTCTTTTAAGGGAAAGTTTCTGGAACCATTGTGAACATCTGATGATTACGGCAGCAAAACTCCTTGAGCGAGCAGCTCTCAGCGCCGACGGCACGATGTTTCCAGGGCCCTCTCTCCAGGTCACTGTGACCCCTTGGAATGCGGCCCCATGTTTTCTTCTTTTTTTTTTTGTGACCATGACCTAAGACATAAATAATTCACCTTTATGTCTAACTTCCGCATGCACCGTTCATACATTAATACATACTAGATGGCAAGATTTTATTTTGATCTTTTCCCTGAAGTACTTTGAGGTTAATTTGCTTTTATGAACATCTGAAACACGTTGTTGCTGTCCTAATATTTGACTTTTAATGATCAAAAGCCATCTTACTCCTTCATGATATGAGCAAAAGCTTCCTCTGTTTCTTTCACCCTTTTTGTGGTTTGATTATCCCCAAATTGGGTTCTTTATCATTTCATCAACCAGAATGAGCAATGTAAGTGCAGTTATTCAAATTCATCCTTACTAAAAATAAAGTAACAAAAGAGGATTTTTCATCAGTCTGGCTCTTCCAGGTTATCAAGTTAAAGAAGCACATACTATTACTTTAATTTTTAACTGCTTTGAATTTTCAAGGATATTTCCACTTACTTCATTTATTCAGCTGGGCTGTATGACCTGTATTCTGAGAACTTTTGTCAAGTTCAAATATTATTACCCCATCCTAATTTAAGTGATGTAATATTTTGAAAGTTACCAATGTATATATTTGTTAGGATATAGGTTCAGCTGCTATTACAATCGTCAAAATGATAGTACCTTAAGTAAAATAGAAGTTCATTTCTCACTCACATAATTGTGGGATGAAAGTAATGAGGCTTAAAGGGCAACTCCCTCCTTCTGTCTTATTTCTCTGTCCTGTTGAAGGCATTGCCCTCGGCCACATTCAAAGTTGGCTTACACTGCACCCATGTTTCAAGGAGCAGAACAGAAGAAGAGGCAAAGAAATTAAAGTCCCACTCATTTCTTTAAGGTCGTTGTCTGGAAGTTTTATGCAACACTCACTCTACACAGTCTGTTGGCCAGAACTCATCCAAAATTAGCTGCAAGGGAATCTTGGAAATGTAGTCAGGTGACAACGTACCCGGTTAACACTTCTATTGCTAATGCAAGAGAGAATGAATGGATTTAGGAGGTAGAACTAGCAACCTATACTATTTTTTTCTCTTTAGATTTTCAACTTCTGGCAGCAAAATAAGATCCTACAGTAAGACAATGACCTCAAGAACCAAATATCATTTAGAGAGGGAGGGTATAATAGTTTGTCTCCTCTGTTATCATTTTGAGAACCTGGAGGACTGACATCAAACCATTCTCTGCTAGCGTAGACAGGGTTCCCCTTTCAGTTAGGAAAATGAGACATCTTCTACTACTAGTAGAGAATGATATAAGACAAGAAAAAAAAGACTGATATGTTTACAATCTGCACTATGGTGAGAAGGACAGAGAGAAGGAGGAGAGAGAGTACAGAATCAAAGTATAAATCTCCAGGCTGTACCCAGAAAGAAGGAGGAGCTTCAGACAACATGGGTTCACAGAAAGCAGGAGGGGGCTCATGTGACCACCTTGATGCCCTAATTTCCCTTTTGGGAACTTGGAAAGAGGTTTTCATACAGATATCTGTGTACCAGCCGGAGGGGGCTAGTACAATATGATTTCAGAGGGAAGGCTCCAAGTTAATATCTCCAGGGTACTCTTAGCTCCTTTATGTTCTGCGTGCTGACTGGAGAATCAGCAGGTATGTAGCCAGCCAGGGCTGGGCTTAGTGAGCCTACAACAATGTCTGGGGTGCACAGTTAAGAGGGAGGAAGTAGCTGAGATGCAGGAAGCCAAGCCAAAGCTGAATAAACTAGCTCTGTCCAAGCCAAAAGAGAGACCACCAGAATGTATCTGTGTTTTTTTATAATGTCATAAAAAGAAAACACAATTAGAATTTTCTCCCAGACTTTCTCCCAACAATGGAAGAGAAAAAGAATTTTTAAAACAAACAAATAAAACCCTTGTTATGAACAAAAGTATACCACAGTTTTGTATAAGACATGTCACAAGGTAAATCTGAACTATTGCCAAATTTTTATGAAGAAAAGACAGAAAGTATCCCACCCATCACTTCCCAAGACCTTATGCTGGAACTATTTCCTTGCCTGACTAAAAACAAACAAAAAACCAAAAGGAAACATAAAAAAGGTCTTGAATCAAGCTCAAGTAAAAGCAACATATGTTTCAAATGTAACCAGGTTGTTGCATTGTAATCATTAAGCACTTGTGTACATTTTACTGTTTATTTCCTCACAAGTTTCTTACTTCTCAATATCCACAAATTCCCATCTAAAGGACATACAACACTCCTTTTAGTCTTTTCTGCAGTAGAAATGAAATCTTACAAATATAGATCTTACTCTGTCCCTTCCTTTTTGTCCTTACGGCATCTTTATTCTGTTCTCTACAAACAGCTCGCCTCACATCTGCAGAAAACAAAATCAGTCTTTCTCATGTTCCTGCCATATTCACAAGAAAATAACTTACCTTCCTCCTCCCTCTCACAAGCAAATTCACTGAATAATCTATTCAAACTACCATTCCAGGCTCCCGTCTCATCTTAAAACACATGGGTTGGTCCCTCGTAGTCCTGCCCCCATCAATCTACTCGAGATTGTCCGTGACAACTTCCCAATGAACAAGTTCACCTGGCCCCTTAAAGACGTCATCCTCTTTCAACCTAGAGTTTTGGCCCAACAGGCCAACCCCCTTTCTTGACAGTCTCTGTCTCTCAGCACTGAAGTTCTCACAGCTCTTTTCCATCTTCCCAGATGCTCTGCCTCCTGCTTCTTCCTCTCTCTTCCGTGTAGAGGATACATAAGGACCCGTCTCTGATGCCTTTCTCACATCCCTCCATACACTGCCTCTTCTGTGACTCACTGAGGCCACGTGCTAGGGTCTGTCCAGGTCCAAGAGTCCGAAGTGGGTACCCGGAAGGCACACTGTGGAGTCACAAAGTGTGAGTGTTGTCGGTATGACTACTTTCGCTGAACTGCTGTCCAAGGTAATGCCACAGTAATGTTCTCATCAGCTGAATAAGAATGTGCCTCTACGGCATTCTCAGTCCAGCCAGGATGGGGAGGGGGTGTCGACCTACCACTCACTTGCAGTTTAATCCGTAATAAATCAAATGGCTGAACGTCCTTTCACACTTCATTGACCATTTAGGTTTTCTCTTCTTAAATCTCCTGATTATATTGTTTGCTTAGTTTTTCAGTGGTTCATTTGCATTTTTTGTTGGATTTTATCCTATACGTTTTATACTAATCTCTGCTAGTTCTATGCATTTGCAAATATCTCCTCCCAGCCTTTTCAGTTTTTTAAAGGCATCTTATTGTAGAGAACTCTTAAATTTCATGTTGTCAATTTTCTCAATCTTTTCCTTTCAGGTTGCTTTGTGTATCATATTTAATAAATTGTCTTCTGCAATAAGAGAGGAAATATATTTTTATATTATGTTCTAAAAGTTTTACTGTTCAGTTGTAGGTTTAAATTCACCATCTTTAATTGATTTCAGTGTAAACTGGGAGGTACAGACATAGTCTAGATTTTTGAAATAAAACAATAACCAATCGGTCCACGATTAGTGAATTACATCCTTTTCCCCACTGACTTCTAACGCTGTTTCTGAGATTTCGTGTGGGTGTGTCCAAGTCTGGACTCGCCTCTGTCTCCCAATGGCGCTGTCCCTTCTCGCAGCTTCGCACTGTTGCTATGACGACTGTCCGTATTGGAGTCGTCCCTGCGTGAGCATATCTTCGGTGGGATTCTGAGGGAGTCTGTGCAACCTTAGGTGAGGCTATATAACTTTGGGTCTCATGGGTTTAATTCCACCAGATGCCCCAGAAGTATTACCAGCCTAGGATCACTTTAAATAGTGTGTTGGCTGGTGGGTTTCTGAACTAAAGGGTTGGTATACGTTCAACTGCACAGCAGTGGGAGGCCACTGCTGTGTTTATAAAAATTTGGAGGGCATTTTTTCCCATGCAGAACTAAAAACAAGACACATGAGCTTCCTGCTGCCCACCCTCCTTTGTGGGCACGTTTTTAAAATCGAAACCTCCTGCTCTTGGTGTTGCTGTTTGGGAACCCCAGGTTTATGCTCGCAGTCCTTCTTCACTCATAGTTCCTACAGCTCAGTGTCTTGTGAGCCCGACTCTGCCATTAAGATAGTTTTTACAATATACACAGGGTAGGGCAAAAGTACAGTCACCGTTGTGAGTGTGCAAAACACAGAGCCGATTCTGGTATTACTATGCATTCATATCTGCATTATTTTCCATGGGAACAACTGTAAACCTACCCTTGTGCCACCACATGTATAATGAAGATTGCCCAGGCATTTATGGAAGGAAGAGTTTCAGATTTTTTAGTCCAAAATATTGCTGATGTGAAAGTTAGGTGACATGACTCAATCTGTAACCTGAGCCGCAGCCTCAGGCTCTCCCAAGTCTCCAACTGCCTGAGGGAATAACCTCAGCACGATGACCCTCAGGTGCCTCAGAGCCAACCCAGCCTCTCACTCCCTCCCAGGTTAAGTTCTGCTGCTGACATCGCCATCTCCCCCGCACTTGGGCTCAGAACCTCCGCCTCCGTGTGTGTATACACGCATGTGTGTAAAATACATGTGTGTTACGGTACGTAGATTATACTTCAAGAAATTGGGAAACAATCATGACTTTTGCAACTTTCTTCCTTGCCCCAAAGTTGATCATGGCCGATATATGTTTCACTGACCCCTGAGCTGCCCAATTCCCTGCTTCCTTTCCAGCTTCAGTGCGGTGACTCTCGCAGTCTGGCCTTGCCCTACCTCCAAATATAAACATCTCTGTGGTATGTGGACCAAACTCCAGAATCTTTGACCCAGAACGGAAAGCCTTCCTCGATCTGATCCCAGCCTCTCTCTCAACACTTCCCTGGCCCTGGGGTCAGCCTCTACGTACACAATGCATGTTCTATTCCCACTGGCCCTCGGGGAGGGTAACAGCGGATGGGCTCTGGGGGGAGAGAGTTTAATCACAATCCCGGCTTCACTGCTGACACACACGTTTTCTATCTAAGCTTCATCACAACCTATTTGGAAGACTCAGCAAGTAGGGTTTGTTAATGGATTGAAAATGGGGTGTAAGAGAAAAAGATGAGTCAAAAAGGATGCCAGCCTGGCTGGTGTAGCTCAGTGGATTAAGCGAGGGCTGTGAACCAAAAGGTTGCTAGTTCGATTCCCAGTCAGGGCACATGCCTTGGAATGTTTCTCTCTCTCTCTTTCTGCCTCCCTTCTCCTCTTTCTAAAAATAAATAAATAAAATTTAAAAAAAAAGAAAAATGATGCCCAGGCTGATGGCCTGAACTACCAAAAGGACCTAGGGCACCACTGAGGGGCAGGAGGGGGATTGTGGGGCAGGAGGAGGGGCAAGACTAGAACTTCAGTTCTGAGACAGTGAAGTCTCAGTGTCTGGTGCTTCATCTGCTCCAGGACACAGCTGCCCCCTTGGGACAGCTGACTGTGACAGCGGTGCCCCTCCCCAGCCCCCTCAGAGCTCCCTTCTGCCTTGCAGTAGAGAGAATCTGTCTCTTTTCTCCTACATGTCAACCCTACTAAAAAGAGGATTCATGTCTGAATTACTTCTGTGTATGCCCCACCCCCATGTGGGGGTGACCGTTTTACACACAAAAGAAGCTCAAAAATATTTCCAAATGAGCATGAAAATGTATATAAAATTGTTCGTTGTATTCGCTCCCAGACTTAGCATTTGACAAGGGTGAACAGGACCCTGTGGCTGCTCTTCATTCACGCAGAGGAAGAGACATGTTTACCGAGCAACTAGAGAGAGGAGTGGGAACTAGAGAAGCCGTGGTTGCAGAATCGAAGCTTCGCCGTCCAGGCAGCACACCAACGCGACGGGTCCCCTCAGAACACCTTCATCCATCACCCACTGTTACTGTGCCACCTCCATGTTTCCACAGAAAAACGTTTCAATAGTGAAAAATCTTGCATCCCCTGTCTGAGCTCCTGTGCGCCATGGTGTTGCCTGATCCTCCCAGAAAAGAGAACAAGAGCCTTAAATCAACAGGAGACAAGGGACTGTGGGTGCCCACCTCGTGGCTGCAGGGGTTCAGTGCGGAGGGAGGAATCTGCCTGATGCATCCGACTCTGCTCCTCTCAGACACGACAGGCTGTTCGTGGGTATCAGTCTACTTGCTTAATTGATTGACTGATTGATTATGTAAAGCTTTCTGGGAAACAGCAGGGTGAACTCTATCCGGCTGTAAATGTCAGCAGACATTGGGATGCCCTGGGGAGATTCCAGAAAGTGCATGCGTCCTGGGTCACACCACCCCATGCAGAGGCAGCGCCAGGTGCCAGTGACAGGAGCCCCTCTGCGAGGTCGCGGCCAAGACTCTGTGTCAAGGGGCCTACATTTGGATCCCAGCTCTGTCACCTGATAGCTGGGTGGCCTAGGCCTGCCAGGGTCAGCTTTTTCGTCTGTGGAGCCAGGGTTATAATATCTACCGTCCATCCTAGAGATGAGAAATAAGGGACATGAAGGACCAGTCTGGTGCATGCAGCCATCGTTGTTTGAGACTGGCGGCTCTGCGTGACGCTTTCATCACAGTGTCATTATCGGTCACCTGCACATCTGTCAGTTACAGAGACTCACAGGACAACTTCTTGCCTCTTGAGATCCTTGTGCACCCCCCCGAACCTTGACTGAACACTCCAGGGCTCTGCGGGCTTCTTACCGAGCCAGCTCACGGCCTGCCCAAGGCCGAGCGGCTTCCCTCTCCTCACTGCCGCTTCCTGGTGGTGTTGGGGTCTCCACTTTGCCGTGTCCTCCCTGTGAGGCTCCCCACATACCCGCAGACGGATGTGGTGGGCCATCAGATTGCCATCTATGCATGACAGACAGTTCGCAATCCCTCTCAGCCCTCCTCCTGACCTCACACTGTGTGACATCGATGCATGTGTTTGGTGCTGGTCTTTCCCCAGGGCCCTGTCTGTCCTGTCTCTGCTCCAGCCCTGGTCCCTAGGACAGGAGGAGGCAGGCACTCAGTGAGCAGTTGCTGACTAAACGAGTAGCCATGAAAATCAAATACTGCCGACACAGACTAAATTCACTTCGTCAGTCCTTAGACCCACCCCTCCAAATCCTATTATAAATCAAGAACCCATAGTACAAGGAGTTCCTCCACCAGCAGAGAGCAATGCAGGCCATGCCGCAGGCCCCAGCCAAGGCGGATATGCTGTTAGACAGGGTCCCCCAGAGAGTCCGCCTGCGCTCCGCCCTGCAGAGCCTGGGACGAAAGACGAGGACTTGCCTTCAGAAAGCAGCGTCTCCCGTGTGTGTCCGTTCCCAGCAAATCCGAGCAGTACTGTGGCCCCTCGCCTTTGGAACCCACTTTCAGTGCCCACGTTTTTGGCGACCCCCGGAGAGCTGCAAACACGGAAAGCCCACCGCAAGGCAGGGCTGGTCTTTATCAATGCAAAACACTCAGCCAAGTATTATGTGTAATATAAAAAAATCTTTATTGCTTTGTTTTTTTAATTGACTTTTTGTCAATATAATTCTTTAGCTGCTATTCTTTCTTAGTAAAAGTCAACCTTCCCTAAATGACTTTTCTTTTCTTCATTGATTGGTTTTTCTGGGAAGACTTCCTGTCTTTTTTTACCTATTTTTTTCTTTTATATTTTATTCTTTTATGTTTCTGCCCTGGTTGATTATCATTTTTTTTTTCTCTTTACTGGCTTTGTTAGTGTCTGGTTTTATAGCATTTCTGGTGCTTCCAAAATAATAAACCTAAACACAACAGAGAGTTTGGTATTTAATTACATACTCACAAACAGTGAGTGCCTGATAAACGTGTGCCTTTCGGGGGAGGGGGGAGAATACACCAAGGTGGGCTACACACCTTACATATTTCACACTTCTGTACAAAATCGAGACTTTCATGTACTTCTTTTTCAAATGCCGGACAGAAAGCTAGTGGGAACTTGAACTTGAGTTTCACCATAAAAGAAAGTCCCTTCTCAGGTAGTTGCTGGGACAGCTTTCTTCGGGGAAGAGGTGGCAGAAAGATGACCACGCCAGTGTAAACATCTGGCCCTGATGGGCATACCTGATGCCGGTATAGAGTTTGTTCTGATGCAGGCAGGCAGGCCAAGAAGCCACTCACTGCTGACTAAACCACAACAGGAAGACACGAGCCACAGAAGAAAGCCCCAACACCTACCACTTCCGGGCTGTTGCAGAGGATTCTGGACTGCCTTGGTGTGGAAACAAGTGAGTAGTGTTTCAATTCCTTTGAACAAGGTTAGTGGTCACCTTCTAGAATTTAGCAAGGCCTTTGAAAGATGAAGGCCAAGCAGACTCGCCCTGTGACCCGACAAAACCGGAGCCTGGCCCTGGACACACTGCCCTTTGTGCTGCATTCACCCCGGGAGGGAAAAAGTCTTCCTTCCCAGCACCGGGCGGTGCCAGCTGTGCTGAGTGGCTCGACGGTGGTGAGAATACCTGAGCAGGTGAGCTCTGAACCGCATTTCCTGGCAGTCCACAGCGCCTGGCTGCGCCTGGACAAGGACAGGCCACAGGCCCAGGATGCCCCCTTGTTTCTAAGGGCATTCAAGAGAAACCCCCACACCAATGGTGCACCCCTAAAAACCCTGCACTCACCAGCCCCCCCCCCCATGAAGAGGATGTGCCTTCTTGTCCTGGATGTTCTGAAAAGAGTCCATTTTCTCTTAAAATACAACCATGTCAAATCTCCATGGCTCACTGTATCAAATCTCATTTCCAAAAGAAAAACACCCTCTACTTGCATTTTCCTGAGTTAACAAAAACTGATGTATTCGGACTTCAAGGACAACTCATGAAATGTTTCTTAAAAGACATATAATTATGGCAAAATGAAACTTTGGTTTCAGAACTTAAGCTAAGTGCTTGACACTGCATACCAACCAGGCTTCCAAGAGAATTTCTTATGGGAATAAAATAAGGAAGGTTTCTAAAATTCATGAGAAGCATTATTTCCAGGGAACAGAGTTTTAGTTTGCAATATTTCACGTTGATGTTGTTGATATCATTTAATTGGTGATGGCCTGTGTTGAAATAAAGCAAATTATGCATTTAATTCAATTCAACTCAGCAAACAGTACTTGAGTGCCTGCTTCACTTCAGGGAGTGGCACAGAGAGTTTACATCTATTATCAAATCTTCTATAGGCAGAGTTGGGGGCACTGGCCTGACTTTGCACATAAAGAGACAGAGGCTCGGAGAGGCTCATAACCTGCCCAAAGTCGCACCCCCATGGCATAGACCAGCTGTAGCTTTGCCTCTGGGTCCCGCAGAGCCTGTGCCCTTGACCTCGGTGTCTCTCGGACCTCACCCTTGAGCCCAAGCACTCACAAAGGGCATGGAGAAAGGGAAATGCTTTTTGAGGGATAACTGTAAGTTGAATGATGGAAATCCACATAAAGCCCTGTGAACGCACAAAGGAGGGATGAGTTGAAATATATTGAAAACAACCCAGGTGCCACACTCAGGACACACCGCAGCATGCCCCTGGCGGGGAGGTGGCTGTCGTCCTTGGTATTTGGTTTTTCACTTTGCTTTGTATTTTGGAAGGGGAGAGGAACACAGCTCTCCCAAAGGGCGGGTGAGGCCACCTGAAAGGCATCTGCAGCAGCCTAACTTCTGCACGGTCCACGCCTCCGGAGGGCCGTCGGAGAAGGGAACCGCCGCATCAACGGGCACCGCTCCCCAGCAGGGAGAAGCAGCGCAGCGACGCCTTTCGGGGGCCTTCACTCTGAGCGCATAAAATGATCCAGCTGCTCAGGACTCAACGATGCCTATTCTCTGACTCAGAAATTAAAATAGTGGTTCAAAGTTTGTTTTGAAATAATGCTGAGCCTCTTACTATCAAACTATTAATAACATTCTTCTTCTTCTCTCTCTTTTTTTTTTTTACTTTACAGGTACAGCTCCCAAAGCAGTCAATTGTTGGGCAATAAAGCGTGATGGGGCATGTAACAATTATGTAACAGCTGCATAGACATACCAGACATAATTTAGTATCTTCTACCACCCTAGGATATAATAAAAGGAAGATTTAAATATATATCAATAAAGCTGACAGAGCAATATCAGAACAGATAAGTTTCAAGGTCTTTTTTAGCATCAGGCCTCTGATATGTCTTGAAAAGAAAGGAGGGAGGAGAGGAAGAGGAGGAGGAGCAAATGGAAAACACCCTATCTGCCCTCCTGAGGCGAGATGCCAGTGAAAACTAGCAACAACGCAGGAGAGCCGGTCCACCTTGCTCCGAATTCAGAGCGGGATCCCGGGGTGTCCTGTGTCCCAGGCCTGCGGGGTGCCATCCGCCCACATTCCGCTTCCTGCACACTCTGTCCCACACGTCACCCTCCCATCTTTGCACGTGCACTGGAATATTTCTGTGCTTCGGGTCCATGTGGTCTCACAGTGGGCACCTGCAGATGGCTCTAATTCTGTCTCTTTGTCTCCCTCCGAAACGAGACATCATTTCTGCTTCACTCCATCTTCATTCTTTTTTCCTCTCCTGCTCTCCACAGGAATCAGACTTCCCTCATTCAAGCACATGCCTTTTATCTAACCGACCTGACTTCCTCTTCTCTCAGACTTGGTGTGATCAAGGCTGGATGCCCAAACGTTGCATCTAATGCACACAGTGATCTTTCAGCCAGCCGTTACTGACGGGCTTGGTGCAGTACTGAATTCGTCCCAGCAGCCGGGTGCAAGGAGGCCCGCCCTCGCTTGTGCTCCGCGCACAAGAACGAGGAGGGAGAGGTAAATGTTCTGTTACTGTGAATGTTTCCACTGATCTGTTATTATCGCCTGAGCCTTTCTCAGCCCTTTCTAAGATTATTCCGATAAATCACAAGGTGTGAGGAACACAATGCTCTTGTTAGAAGGAACGCCCTACTTCCCTTCAACTACAACATGCAAAGGCTTCAGTGAGCCCCAAGTCTTAGCTGTCTCTCTTATGAACCACCAGGTCTTTGACCTGTCACCTCATTCAGTTCCAAACCAGGGAGTTCTGAAAGGAGGGAGTCAGCATGTTTATTAATGCAAACCACGCCGTGCATGTGAATGAGCTTAGAAGGAGCTGGAAGTCATGCGTTTCCCAGGAAGGCCATTTGAATGAGTTCTGTTATTTGTTCTGTGTGATACCAGGGGCTTTTTCCACTGGAGCCAGAGGGCGGGGGATGTGAGGGTGCAGGCACAATGGGAGCCCAGCCCCCAGCCCCCAGCCCCCCCCCCCCCGCACTGGCCTTGGGATGCAGGGAAGTCCCTGAGGAGACCCAGAGCTTGTTCAGAAGAAAACCACTTCCAGTTCCCTGAGAAACTTGTCCATAAGACAGGCAGTTTCTTGTGCCGGGAGATTTTAAAGTGAGAAAACAATCTGAGACCTCCCAAATGCTGCTGGGAATTGATTTGTACCCAGATGCAATAACACCGAGCCCCGCTTTGGGTGGGAGCCCTACACTGGAGAAGCAGAGTGACTTTTTTTTTTTTTTTTAATTACAAGGAAGGAGCTTTCTCAGAGTTGCTTTTTTCTTTGCCTTTTAGTTAGACATCACACTGACCCAACCTCCCAGAACCAAGTCCTTCAGCAGATCAGCAGATCACGTGCAAGGTGCCGCTCTGCACACAGGGCCAGTAGAAAGCTCCATGCTCTCGGGCGCATCACTTGTTCCCAATGACTCGGAGGGCAGCCAGGCAGGATGGTGGAGGGAATGGCCGCATTAGGTAGAACAGGTGCATATAAACCACACACAGTGGATGCGCTCAGCCAACACTGGACACCCATGGGTGGGCAGCCTGTGTGTGGGTGGCAGCTCTGCTCGCTCTCCAGGACCACCTCTCCAGTCCTTCTCCAGTGGGGCTCCAATTAGAGCTGCGTTGTGACTTCTGCCTGTCCTGGACACTTTTGCCTTCATGGATCCCTGAAATAATATTTAAAAATAAATATTATGACTATCTTTGGGACAAAGACATATATTTGCATTCTGTTAAGACATGCCCTTCAGCCCTGGCTGGTGTGGCTTAGTGGATTGAGGTCGGACTGCGAAGCAAAGGGTCGCAGGTTCAATTCCCAGTCAGGACACATGTCTGGGTTGCACACCAGGTCCCCAGTAGGGGGCGCATGAGAGGCAACCACACATTGATGTTTCTCTCCCTCTCTCTCTCCCTTCCCCTCTCTCTAAAAATAAATAAAATCTTTTTTAAAAAAAGGCATGCCTTTCAACTTAAACTTAATCTTTTTTCCTTCTGAATTTAAAAGGAATTGAAACTTTTTCATGGGTCCTAAACTATTATGGACACTAGGCACTGCACTTACTGCCACGAAGGCTCTGAGCCCTGGGTCCAGCCACCACTCTGTGTCTCAGACAGGAAGGAGGGCAGGGAAGGGCCAACGGCCACACCTCCCTGCTGAGACATCATTATGAGCCTTCCTGAAGACTCAATCTGATTGGCCAGAGCTTAGTCACATGATAACCCATAGTGGAAAAGAAGTCTGGGAAATGTAGTCTTTATTCTGAGTATCCAGTGTTCAATGTTACACAGGCAACTCACAGAACTTGCCAAAATTGCCATTTCAAGCAGATACATACCTCTTTTAAATAAATAAGTGGCACATGCCAAGTAATGAAAGACTAATAAAAACTTCCTCTGCTAGAAGTAGTATTCAAGATGGCTGTGAAGGTAGCCCGTACAGAAAAATAAAAACAAACAAACAGAAACACCTCCCCTGCCTGTGTGCCCATGTCTAAAATTCCAGGGGTCCAGAACAGGAACTTCATTTTAGCCCAGGCTTCAATGCACATCAGTTTCCCTGGTCATAGGCATTCATCCTCCATGTCGCCATAAATGATAAACAAATGGTGTAGTTTAATTAGTCGTGTGTTCATCTGCTACCGTCAGCCCGTGGACTCAGAGAACAGCGTTATTCTAAAACAAACCTGCGTGCCTTCAGCGTGGAAGAGTGTGGCACTTAGTAAGTACTTAGCAAAGGGTGACTGGAATGAAAAGAGCAAATTCCAATGGCTTCGTAATGAATACTTTGCTGACATGTATGATAGGCCCAGATGCCCTTGCTCCTGCTCAGCCTCCCAGGTCCAGCCCGAGGAATGCCCGGTGGATGTGCTCCCTGGGAGCTGCGACCATGTGGAAGCCGAGACCGAGGGCACCAGGCCTTCCTGGCTGCACACGAAACCTTCCCGAGTCTGCACCGCGTGCAGTTGTGCAAGGCTCTTTGGAATAAAGGTGAAATAGGAAAATAATGAGATAGGAATTTCAAGATACTCAAAGGGACAGTTATCTTCTTTAGAGTGCATGTTTGTACTACTTTTGTGTCTTGGACACCCTTTGAACGGACTTTCTGTCACTGCACAGAGGACAGACAACAAGGACAGACAAACTTTACAAGCAATGAAACGGGTTTATGACCAACGTAAATTAACCTAGCACAGTACCCCCCCATACATACACAATGCTTGAATGAATAAATAGTAATTAAACAATCCATAAAGTTATTGGTCAATTTTTCAAAATAACTCACAGTTAGATTCTTTCATGAGGTTACATTAGTAGAATTTAAGTGATTTAATTTTTAAATTTGGCTTGTATTATACACTGAAATTTCAAGAGAAGACTTAGTTCTTAAAAGTGAGTTATGACTTCAGGTGCATCTATTAATTTAAATTCATCTAGCTCAGAACCCTAATTACCCTTCAACGCCACGATAACGGACTGAAGGATGGTGGTTTTAACCGGTTCTGAAGCCCAGGTGCTCGGTGGGGCTGCAGACACCTCTGCGCAGAGGATGAGCGAGGGGAGCTGGTAAAGGGAAGGTGGGCACTCAGAGTAAGAGGTAGAAAATCAGAAGTGCAGAGCATGGGAAATATAAGCGCATTCCCTTTTAGCTACAGGGTTTAATGTAAGTCACATCTCAATCAATTTATTAGGAAAGACCTTATTAAGCTACAACTGCTAGAGAAATATGTATACACAGGAAAAAGCTTCTTCCTTCTCTGCAGTCAGCTAGGGCGGGTCAAACCATTGTTCGCAACACACACGAAACCCTGCTTTAGGGTGAATAAAGAATCTATTCTCATTACCAGAGGCAGAGTTTCTCTTCACTGGACTCAGAACGTCCTGTCCTTGAAAACCGCTGGCAAATGGGAAACACCCGCAGCCTCCTCAGCGAACTTCAAAGAGCAGATTCTGTGTCTTCTGCCACAGCTCAGATGTGCTGTACGTTTCAGCTCTTGGTTCAGGA
Organism: Micronycteris hirsuta; assembly: GCA_004026765.1. Classification (NCBI taxonomy): domain Eukaryota; kingdom Metazoa; phylum Chordata; class Mammalia; order Chiroptera; family Phyllostomidae; genus Micronycteris; species Micronycteris hirsuta. The sequence continues at coordinate 21,669 of PVJI01000970.1, forward strand.
GGATGGTGGAAATCTTTATTTAAAATTGTCCTTTCAACAAAGTCTAAGCCCTTGAGGTTTAACAAGTCTCCTTTGTGTAAACAGTCAACTTGGAACCCCGCCTGGCCTCTACCCACATTCCCTGCCATCTCTCCTCGTCCCACTGCCATCACCTGCGCTGCTGACGCTGAACTAGAGCACCAGCTGAGGCTCCTCAGCCAGAGCTTTCAGCCCTGGGGGTTCTGCTCTAGCACCTTCCCCTACCTCTCCACTTTGTCCTGAGTCCTCGCGCCTCCCGACCACTGGGTTTCTCAGCACCAACTTCACCCTCTTTTGGGGAGAGGGATGCTCAGAACACCCAGATGCAATTTTTTGCATTGTCCTGGGGATGGCAGAGCTTCGTGGGGCTCCTCACAGGCTCAGCTAGCACACTGCCTCGGGAAGTGCTCATTTCTCTCTCAATTAGCAGCTCTGTAGTTCCAGGGCTATTCGGAATGTGGGCTTTCTCTAAATGACCATGGTTAGTCTTCCCCACCTAAATCCTGGAGAGTGAGGTGCAATTCTTCCTGCTCATGAGTCCCCAAGAGCACCTGTTAGGTCTCTGTTCACCCCGCCCCGGGGTTCTGCGGGCGAGGAATAAACAGTGAAGACTTCCCTGGGCTCACGGAGCGCCCGTTTCAGTCTGCCTTTGAATGTATATTACCTTTGGGGGAGGAAGATGACTTTAGTGGAATCTAATTTCCCCTTTTCCTTTAAAACGTTTTGTATGGATTCTATGCACAGCGCTTTAAGCTTAGTTCTTGAAATTTAAATCCCAACTGCTTTAGACCCCCAAAACTCTTTTTATTATTTTCTCAGTAACGTCTGGTTCTTATAAATCAAAGTCAGTTTGGCTTTCTGTTTATTCTTTCTGTTTTTATTCTAAGAAATCTATGCAGAAATTAAATTCCCCTTTCTGCTCTAGGCCATATTTCCCTCACTCTGAGGCCAGTGTATGTCATTGTCACGTGAAACTAGGGACATGATGAAAGTGAAAAGAATGGGAAACCTAGTAACAAATAGATGTCACAAATTAAAGAGGGAAGTTGAGGAACCAAGCAGCTGGGATCCAATTTATTGGCTCTTACTCAGATGACCTGCTGCACAAGTTTTTTTAAAAAATCCCAAAAGGAGAGAAAAGGAATGTAATTAGCTTGTCTTATTAATCATTGTGAAGATGTTTTTGCTAATTTTTAAATGTATTACTTTGCCAAATGCTTTGCCAAACACAGGCCGCCCCCAGCGATGTTAGGTTTGAGCATCTCGAAGGCAAATTTCAGGCTTCAGGTTTCGTTTTTGTGTCAGAGCAACTGTCCCAGGGCCAGGGGCCCAGCAGATGCCCAGTGAACATGAGCCGCTCTGCCCACAGCGAATGCAGTAGAACCCCGCTCAGTGTGCCTAGGGACAGAGAACCCTGCAAAGGCAACGGGAACGGCCACTTGCAAGGAGATGGTGCGGGAGCAGGCTCCTGCTCATCAGTACCCAATGCGTGTTTGTATGAAGGATGCCACAGAAGCAGGAGGAACATGCTAAGCTGTCACCTGAGAATGAGTTAGGGTCACTGCATTAGGCACGGTGACCAGGCTGCTTATTGTTCAAAGTGGAACTAGTTTAAAGGAAAAGGGAGCGCTACTAATAATAACTTATATCACACACATGGGGGTGCATGGCTGCTCTAGTACCAGGAGATTTTCAAGACACAACAGAGTCACAGAACACTAAGAGATCACAAAGTTCAGTGTTGAGGGGAAAAATTTGTGTGCCCAGGAACAAAAGGGGACACTTCTGAGAAACTGGCTTTGCTAATACTGAGAAACACCAAAAAAAAAAAAAAAAAGAGAGAGAGAGAGAGAGAGTATTTTGCAGCATGGCTCTGCCTTTTGACCCAGCGATCCCACTTCTGGGAATATATTCGAAGGAATCCAAAACACTAATTTGGAAGAACATAAGCACCCCTATATTCACTGCAGCATTATTTACAACTGCCAAGATATGGAAGCAGCCCAAGTGCCCATCAGTAGATGAGTTAATAAAACAATTATGGGATATTTACACAATGGAGTACCACTTGGCTGTAAAAAAAAAAAAAAGGAAAAAAAAGAAAATTTTACCCTTTGCAACGGCATACATGGACCTGGAGAACATTATGCTAAGTGAGATAAGCCAATCAGAGAAAGACAAATGCCATATGATTTCACTCATATGTGGAATCTAATGAACAAACTGAACTAACAAGCAAAATAGAGGCAGACTCAGAGAGAGCACGCTGACGGCGATGTGGAGTGTGAGTAGGGGTAGAAGGATCTAACAAAAAGGGAAAAGGACTCATGGACAAGGATGACAATGTGGGGATTGTGGGGTGTAGGGGTTACAAGGTGTATAAATGGTAATGGGAAAAATACAATAAAAAAAGAAAGCATTTTGCAGCCAAATAAATTCTATGTACACTGTTAGAGATACATCACGTATATTAACATATTAATTCTTCCATCAGCAAACGTTTAAAAAATAACATTCCCCAAAATACTGTATACTGACCCCCTCCCCCATGTTATTTTCTGGTAGTGTTTATTGCCACTTTGCAGACAGAAGCATGGATCTAGTTCTCCTTTTACAGGAGAGGGGAAAAACCAAAGTAGTTTAAGCAATGCATCAGAGGTCATATAGTTACTCAATGGCAGGACCGAAAATCGAAAATTGTGGTGGAGTAGTAATGGCGGCAGCAGCAATGGTAATAGAGACATAAATAGCAGTAGTAATTGTAGTTATAGAAGCAAAGTGGTAGGAAGGGCCCTTGTAAGAGCAGTAATGGTGGTAGTAATAGCAGCCACAGCGGAGTAGAAATTGCAGTACTCAGAGTAGATGCAGTAGTAGCATTAACTGTAGTAACAGCTGTGAGAGCAGTCGCAATGGTTGCAGCAGCAGCAGCAGCGGCAGCAGCGGCAGCAGCAGCAGCAGCAGCGGCAGCGGTCACAAAGCAGCACGAGCAGTAGTGGCAGGAGCGGTGGCAGCAGCACCAGCAGTACTGGGAGTGGCTCTCATTATTCGAACACCTTCCACTGTGCTTGTTGGAGAAGCTCAGAGACTGGACTCTCGCCATCTCCCCACCCAGCTGGCAGCTCAGGGAGGGTGGTTTCACCACCATGCGCTTAGTGCCGACTGTAGCGGGCGCTTCAGGACTCCTTCCTGACCAGCAAATGAATAGATGCTTACACACGACCGATTTCAAGACAAGAAAAGAAGTGCTCTAAGGTGCCAGGGTGTTCCTTCATTGGCACGAATCAACCAATCTCTTTCCAGTTTTCTTCCTCTCCCCTCTTAAACGTTGATGTGCACAGTGTGGTGTGTGTTCAGGACAACTCCATGAAAGTTCTTGAATTCTAGGAAACAGAATTATGAACCACAGTTCCTCGTATAAGTGAGCAAAGGCACATTACAGCAGGTTTGCCAATTACCTTGAAATAGGAACAACACGTGCAGAAGTGAAATTCAAGCAAGACTTTGCTCTCCCCCAGGGTCACGCATTGAAAAGACCCCTGCTGCAAAATTATTCTGTTAACAATAATCCAAAAAAGGCAACAGCAGGCGTAGGCAGGTAGGAAGGAAACTGGTCTACAAAATCAGGGGCATTACCTGCAATAAAGAAAGGTAAGGATTTTAATGAGCCTGCCGGGAGCCCCCGGGCGATCCCTGTTGCATAGAACTACACAAGGGGGAAACAATGGATGTATGGTACAAGGGAACATCCCACTAAATTCGTCTTTGGTCTCAGCGCATCCTTTATGTGACCTTTCACATTTTTTCCCTCTGATTAAAGATGTTTATTCCAAGAAGGTTAGTTTTTATTTTTAGTCTCAAGGAAACATTGAGAAGACAGACTGATGTAATTCAGAGTGATGTCTTGAAATATTCGAAGAATTCTCGTGAGAAAGGAGAGCACGGAGCGCTCGCTCGGTGGGCGGAAGCAGCAGGAAGCCATCTCCCAGAGGAACCAAGGTCAGAATCTTCTTCTAATCGGACCTGAGCAATCGGGGGCCCGTTTGCCTCAGAAAACACGGCGTGGCGCTGTAAGTCACTGGGAGCATCCGGATAGCGCTGCGGCCACCATCTGTCACAGGATGCCTTCACGTAGGCGAGCTGGCATCCGAGGGTGCTTTCTCTTCTGGGCCTCCCAGCTCTTTGGGGGACACGGGGGTTTTCATTTCCCCACTGTTCCAGCCCTAAGGCAGGACATTGGGTAACAGTTGTCAAGCAATGGCTCCTTTCGGGGGCTATCGGCCCCACTGGAATCGTGGTGACAGACACCCTTCACAAAGCACCAGGTGAACACAAGCACCTGCCTGTTTGTGCAAGGCCTACGTATCAGGCATGAGGTGAGCCTGTCCCCAGGATGCTCATTTCTCACCTCTTTCTGGGGCTGGGCCTGCCAAGGAAACACTCCAAAGCGGTAGAAATATGCTTAACCTAAAGGGGGAAAATTTGGACAACTGTAATAGTATAAACAATAAGACATTTAAAAAAATATGCTTCACCTTCCATCCCGGAAATCTGCCAGAAAGAATAATAGTGGGCCCAGGCACCTGCGCTCGGGGTGGGCGGCCCGTGGACCGAGAGCCAGAAGTGAATTAAAATCCTGGCCCCACCTCTACGCTGCCATGTGACCCAGGGTGAGCTGTGAATTCTTAAAGCATTCATTTCCTCATTCACTAAGTGAAGATAAAATACCTACGTCACAGAGTAATGACATAACGTGGGCCCCTGGTCTCACCCACAGCAAGCACGTGGGCACCAAGGGGGCGCCGGGTGGCCCAAGCCCCGGCCCCTCCTAGCAGACTGCACTGCCCTAGAGGGCGGAGGTTGCCTCGGCTTACGTCTATCACTCTCACGGCCTTATTAGGAAGATCAAATTCACGTACTTATTCAAAAGGCACTAAGTTGGTAATATCTGCTGATGGGGTGGGAGGCAGGAAAGGGAAAGAGTGGATATTATAGTATTAAGGAAGTAGGGGTGGGGTGGCAGTGGGACCAGAGACACAGCACAATTCGGTCGTTGAAGTTCTGCACTTACAACGCCAAGAGGTTTGACATTTGTTCAAGTGGAAGCAAAATTCTGGCAGAGGCCTCTGTCTAAAAAGCCTTGGAAGGGTCTTGCGTGGGAAGTCCGTACACCAAGCACAGGTGGAGACAAGTGATGGGACTAAAACTATGTCAATGAGGGAAAGACTGACTTGTAAGGGAGCAGAGGAGAGAATGCCCGGGGACTTCCTAAGGGTCATCGAGCTACTCAGCATCTCTGGGCTCTGACTATGGGGGTGGAACCCACATAGTTTTTAAAAACTGTGGAGTCCAAAGGTAACAACCCTACCACCCAGAAACTTACAAAGAGAGCTGGATAAGTAAGATACACCTACAAGCATAACAAAATAGCACGTGTCCAGGGTCACCGGAGGGGGCAGCGAAGCCTCTGGCATCAGGCCCACGGGCGTGAGTCTCAGCCCCAGTGTGGCCTGTCTGTGTGAGCTGATTAACTGGCTCCCTAAGCTCTCTGTGCCTTAAGTTCCCTGCAACTGAGTAGGGATGTCGAGATAACTCAGTGCGGTGTTTTTAACAGTGCCAGTCATAGAGAAAAACAGTTCATAAATGGCAGCTATTCTCATCATTATTGGTGGTTTGGGATATTTAAATTCACTTCATCTCAGAATATTAGTCATCTCATCCATAAAGCTGGAAATCAGACAAAAATAGCGAAAGCCCCCATTGACCCTAAGCATTTGTGAGTGACACGGGTGAGGAGCAGAACGCTGCCTCCGAGCAGCAAGCGTCTCTCGGTGGCATTCCAACAGAGGCTTCTCGGCGGACGTGGCTTTGCCCCGGGCCTTGGCGGCACCAGTAATCGCTGTTGAGTGAGCTCCTCGGGTTGCACTGAGTGGTCCAGAAAGAGAGCTGGGAACCACAGAGGCAAGGGGTTAACTAAGAGACTCTGCAGGTGGTAGGGAACAGAATTTATCCCATAGGAAAGGGGGCACTGAGGATTTTCATGACGGGGGTAAGGTTGACTTGACATTTCAGGACTTGTCCAGCTATGGTGTGCAAAAGACATTGGTCGGAGACAAGGGTGCTAAACAGAATGAATTAAGAGACCATTGTGGTCCTTTGGGCCCAGAGAACAAAGCTCAGAACTAGGCAAGGGGGACAGGCATGGGGAAAAAGGGGGATGCCAGAGTCCTGGCCTGCGTGCCAGAGAGCCGGAGCAAGGACAGACAAGGAGGGCCCCAGGCCGCCTTCTGCAGCAGGGCCCGGGGACCCCAGCCCCGGAGACTTTCGTCTGTGTGTTTGGACAAGATTGCCTGCACCTGAATTTTGCAAATGGATGACAGAGAACAGTAGGTACGTCTTTGGCTGGTTCCTTTCTTGTCTTAAAATAAACCATCATCAGCCGGTCACAGCTGCACTTGAACAAAGACATAGCAGTCGTGGGCTTCAAAGGAAACAGCTGAGAAGGGAACAAACAAACAGAAGTGCAAGATCTGAGACTTCAGCTGCCTGAGAAGGATTTTTGTTTGGACCATTTCTTACCCTAAACTGTTTCCTGCCTCATTTGAAAGCCTCCCCAGTGGACTGTGACCTCATGTGCAAGGGGAAGGTGGCACTGAGGGAGGGCTGGGCCTGCTTCCCAGGGCCGACCTCCTCCTGAAAAAGCAGACATGATGCCCTGTCGTGGCTGTTAAAGAAAACATTGCAAAAGGGGCATAATCTGTGGAAAGGTTGAAGATTTAGACACGTGAAGGTCACGGGCTTTATGGAGGAAGTCACAGGATGCTACTTTTCAAAGGTCAACAGGAATAAAATAAGAGTCTCCTCTTGGCCTTCTCTAGCTATGAAATAATCGGTTGCTGCAAATATCAATAAATTCTCGGGACAGCTTTCCACAGAAAATGTAAACCTTAATGCTCTCTGGGATTTGACTTGTACAAATGCAAGCAAATTGATGCCAGGTCTGATGCAGAGACTGAGAGCCGCAGATCTAATGGGCACCCCCACTCCCGTCCACGGGCCATGTTCTCGGTGCAGCAGCGGGAAGATGGGATCCAGCCTGGATTTTTCTTATTCCTGCAATAAAGCGGGGAGACAGAAGGGAAGGGAGTCAGGTGGGGTCAGCTGAGAAAAGCCAGTTAGAAACGTGTTGTTCTGCAATTTAATTTTCTCTAAAATCTCAGAGTTGAAGGAGAAACCTAGGAGATTCAGCCCACTCCCCCTTTCACATTTAAGCATGCTGCCGAGCAGTTCATTGACTGGCTTACAGACGTGAGAAGGTGCCCGAAGACAGACATCTCCTTGCCTGCAGAGGCAGTCCACTCCGCCTGAGGACAGAGGGGACCCTTGGGCAATTAGGGGCATCAGGACACGCCCATCTGTTCCTTATAGGGGTGTAAATGGGAAGGCAACTAGACAGAACATATACATATCTTTTATACCTTTCATACCCTATGGCCAGAAATTCCACTTTTAGGAGTTTATCCTTAAACATTAGTCACACGCTGAGGCCGCACGCACAGGCTCTCAGCCAACCCTCTACACTCAGGCCCAGATGTGGCGGCCCACCTGCACAGCCCGCTAAGTCGGCAGACGTGCAGTCGGGGCTTCCTGTTTCCTCCCCGGAGCTCCGGAAAGCATTTGCTGCTGGGTGGGCCTGAACGGTTAAAGTGCATTCATTGCAGTGCATCATGGATGATGGAGAGAAAAAATGAGATACAATGAAATGT
>PVJI01000970.1:29549-209839 GCA_004026765.1 Micronycteris hirsuta
GGGGCGGGAGAAACGGGAAGACGTGAGGGGCCATCTTTAGGAGCCTTGTTCTCCTGCTTCATCACGCCCTGCAGTGAAATTTTACACTAATCTAAGCAGAGTTTACACAATATCCAGGGAACAGACTAATCAACAAAACATAAGATAATATAATCAAGTCAACCAATTTTTTTGATTTTTTAATTAAAAAAATTATCTTCATTTCATTGATGAGCACCAGCCCTGCAAACTTGAACATCTGCCCCTCCCCTCTCCTCCAAGCCTGTTCCTACTTCCGGGAATGTGCTTTCTTTGCACCTCCTACAGAGAAGGTGGGGTGCTGGGGCTCTCCAGGTGACCAGCGAGACACATTCTCTGCTGGTGGACATTGATGTCACTCACCATGAAGGCGTCTCCTAGCTCCAACGAGGCAAGAACTGCCCCCCTCACCCCCAGTGCTGGCTGGAGCAGAACGTTCATTAGAACACCAAGGGCAGGCAGACTCGTTCCTGACCCTCCGGATTCTAAGAATGGCCATGTCAGGTGCTCCTGTTGGAGGTGACATGCTCCCTGGCTGCTGTGAGTCCGGCTGTCTGTCTGGCTGTGGGAGGGAGTCTGGGCTTGCGTGTTGTGGCTGGTCACCACACCCAGCCAGGAAGGTATGACCTGCGGCCACACCCATCCTTTCTCCAGGCAACTGCCTCCCAGAGTGTGAGGAAAAAAGGAGGAAAGAAGAAGGGAGGTTGGTGCAGACTGAGAAGGTGCCAATTAAATCTCCCAGCTCCTTCCAGAACTCTCTCCTCCCAACAAGTCCCAGAATGACCATGAGATGCAGACTGTAATCAGGAGCCACATCGGGAGCCTGTAACTGCAGCCACCACTGCTGACCTGGCCCATTTCATGGGCCTGTCCAGGCCCTGGGAATGGCATTGAGTTCAATGCCACCATTCAGAGAAAGCCTCACACACTCTGATGGAGGAGAAGCTACTGCCTGTCACATCTGTTCTCCCCACAGACTAGGGACCAGAGGTCGTTGCTATTTCCCGAGGCTGGGTATCCACAGGACCCCCGGGGCACCCTGAATTATTCTGAGATCTTCTTCTGGCTGCTAGAGGATTTCTGCCCCTCCTCCCACCATGGCCTTGACCTTCTCTCCTCGACAGCATCTGTAAATGCTTCAAAGGGGCAAACCCCACAGCCAGCACGTGACGCCGCCACGGAATTCAAAGGTCCTGGGAAGAGGCAAAGCCACAGATTTGAGGGGAATTTCTCATGAGGTGAAGTCTTAGAGGCATGTGGTAAAGTCTTCTGATGTGAACGCTTCAAAAGAGGCGAGCGCCCTGTCTCCGCCAGCGCGAGGCAGGCTGCCAGAACCCTGAGAGGGAGAGATGTCCTTTGTGATAGAGAAATGGCTTGATAAATCACCGGATAGGACTGGTCCAGTTCTTCTGCCCTTCAATCAGGGGCACTGATGCCATTAATGCAACCGTGGCCCACAGACGTGATAGGAAACTATGGAGAGGAAGAAACACAAATTGGGAAAAGAACATTTACATGAAATACACTCCTTCTAAAAGCTTTTCAAGATGAATTTTCCCTCATGGAGCTAGGGTGAGAGGTTAAAGCGATAGCAACTGCTTAGTTAGACTAAAAGGCTTTCCATTAACACTGTTCATAAATTTTAATGCTTCAAATGAGGACCGTCTAAGGCTTTCCAAAAAAATAAATAATGGTAACTTGTTATTTGCAGTGCAAATGTTTTTGCTGTACAATAATGACAGGACTAATGTCTACTCCCCGAGGCTGACTTCACTTCCCATTCTCAGTTCGATTCTGGGGAAATACATGTAGGTATGGTGAGTCCAGACATCACTGCCCCTCACAGAGAAGCTTTCCGACCTCCATCAGGACGTCGCTGCAGAATTAACTGCACGCGCTAAGTCGGAATCTGTAGGCTGTCCCTCCCCCCGCGGCTGGGAAACGCTCTGGGTGGCACCCGGAGTCACGGCCCGTGTGTGAGTGACCGGAGGAAACACAGGGTTCCCCAAGGGCAGATGGAGTGTGGGTTATAGCGTCATGTTCTACTGTAGGCCCAAGTTCTCCTTCCCCTAAATCAAAATCCTAATAGCCAGGCTTCCTCTATTGGAAAAGTCACCAATGAATATTGATCATTAACATTAACCGCTAACATCTACAATACAAAGCAAACATTTCGACAATTCCTCTGTTGAATAAGGAAGTCTAGTGCTCAACACTCTTCTTAGTTAGATGCCTGTATTTGCAGCTTCTGGATCTTCCTTTTCTTGCTTTGTGATATTACACATTCATTCATGGCCTTGTGGCCAACCACGCATGCTTAAGAGTGAGGCAGACCTGAGTTTGGTCTCATCACTGTCATTTATAGGGGCGTGACCTTGGGCAAGCTATTTAACCTTGTTATATCTCAGTCTCCTCACCTGGAAAATGGGGATAATAATTATAATGCTTCATGAGATCAGAGGCTGGGTGTTATTTGTGTTCTCTGATACTTTTTTTACCTAAAAAAAATGCCTAAGATGACGTATAGAATGAATGGATAAATTCTGATAAGGATTAACTTGAGGAAAGGCAAGTAGATCTCTTAGCGCATTTCTCCTCCATAGGAATCCCTCAGTGATTGTTGGTTACCAGAGTTCTCTGAGTTAGGCAATGAAAGACCGAAAGTATGTGTTTATATAGTAGGCAGTTTAGTTTCTGGAATGGAGCTCTTCTACCCACAGAGCAAATCCAGCCAACTCCTCCGCCCGCCCTCTCCCAGTCAGACGCAATTCTCGCTCATGACCAGACACACGGAGCCGTGGGATTGAGTGGGATAAACCATGTGCTAGCCGAGGGCCTCAGCAAGCGCCGGCTGTCCTTGTCAGCTGCTCATCCTTTTCATCCGAGGCTGGAGCTTGGAGGGTGCTCGGGTGAACTGGGTTTAATTCTTTAAGAAAACGATCCAAGAAGCAAAGGAGCGCGTTCGGAAGAGAAGTAAGCAGAGTTCTCAGTGTTACCCGAGGACTACTCAATTCTTAATCATCAACTGCCTTTGGATTTCACACCTGGTCTCGTGGCTTGGTAAGTGGACTCGGCCCCTGCAATAATGAATATTGTTTGTGTGCCCTTGTATCAGGCAGTGAGCCTTCGAGCCTGGGGTCTGGCCCCAGGACACGCCATTATTAGGAGACCCTGTGAAGGTCTCAGGCAGACGGCCACTCCTGAGCGAGATGATGTGACTGAACTCAAGCCTGATTTCTAGTATAAATATCTGTACCAGATGAATTACTCACGTGCGGGATTTTAAAAATAAAACAGTTCTACAAATACATGTAGCTTACAGACTGTAGCTTACAGAGATAAAATCAAATCATGTGACTTCAAGTGCTAAAACTAATTGCTTACTCATCATAATTTTCAGATGGTATCTTAGCAGTACCAATAAGAACAATACCATATACTGAAAACCATATTATGTGCTGTTACTAATAAAAAGTAAAATATTTTATTTTCTCAGAAGTGTGTGCCTGTGCTCGAAGTTACTTTGTCTTCGTAATGTGTTTTCCGTATTCCACTTCTCAATGGCCAACTACAGGTTTTTGAAAATATCAAAGCTATATCAGGAGCTTTATGTTCTCGTCATATACTCTGTTCTCTGGTTACTGCAATGTCACTGAGTGACCTGCGCAGGTCACCACAGCACAGAGCCCACCTGGGGTGGGGCACTCAATCACAGAACGAGTTGACCTCAAAGAACCTTGTCCAAAGCCCCAATTTGATTTAATCAGCCTGAGGCATAGGATCAGGGTTGGACCAATATTAACTGGAATTTTCTGCTACCAAACACAACTAAATAAATCTATTTACCTCTTCTCTCTTCACCCATTCTCCCCGGTTCCACTAGAAGAAAGAGAAGTTGTGTGTGAGACAGCGCATTCCCAATTCTTTCTAAATTGGCCTTGTCTACTCAGAACGGGTGTATGGATAGATTTGGAAAGTTTGTGATCTATCCGTCTACCCGCCTCCTATTCAAATGCACTCTGATGTCCAAAGGATAAGGCAGGCTGTCCTTACAATGTTGGTAAAGGTTTATGTTTATCAAAGTCACACACTCATGCAGTCCGTGCACAAAAAGGTCAAAGAATCCTCCAGTTTGTTGGGAAAACAACAGTGCCTCCACCCCCAATGTTCTCTGCCTCCAACGAAACCACTTTCAATCCCTTTACTAAGGATTTTTATACCTACCCCTGGGTCCCTTCTGACATATACTGTAATTTGTCAGTGTGAGGGCTTTCTGCTGTTACATAGGAAGAGTCAGCTCCCTTTCCCGTTTCCGTTGCTCCTTCCTTGGGCACAGCTCCAGGAAACCCTGGTCACGCTGCGTTTTCTATAAAAGGGTCCTCCAGGGTCAACACTCGGGGGTCCCCCCAGGCCTGTTTGTGGGACACAGTGACCCTGCTCAGCCTTTGCCACACATGTGTACCCTCTCGTTTCTGATGGAGACAGATTACTTTGGGTTAGACCATTATTAAGTACTTGCATCATTGTATTTATGTAAATGCTAGTCACAGAGTATGATATGACTAAACTTTATTTCCTGTGAATTTTTATTTTACCCAAGATAATATTTTTCTTGACTTTGCTGTTATTTGCCTGCTTTCTCCATATACTGATGAATATGTCAATCACAAACTCTCTACTACTTAACAAATTTCTTCTTAATACAACAAGATGCACCATGGACTCTGCAATTTATCTTCTTGAAGTGTTCTCCCCTCCTGCTCTGGTTTCAATGGGTGACCGAAGGCCAGCGGCACACAGGCCGTATCCGGGTCACCCAGTCACCCATGCTTTCATCCTGGGGCTCCGCTCTGCCTCTCTCCTCCATCATAGTCCTTGTTTCCTTTACCCCAAATCTGCTCATTTATTGGTTCTCTTCCTCATTTTGATAGAACATGCCTTCCAGTGTCTTCCTGAGACAGGGTGTGTGGAAGGTCAATCTTCTGGGAAATTGCATATCTGAAAATATCTTTCATCTATACTCATGTTTGATTGAGTTGAGCTGAATATAATATTCTAAGTGAGAGACCATTTTTCTTCAGAACTTGGAAGCCATTTTTCCATTGTCTTCAAACCTCAGATGTAGCCATGGAGAACATAGAAGCTCTTCTGATTCCTGATTGGGGGTCGGGGGGGGGGGTGACACCTTTATTTCTCTCTCAGCAGCTAAAAGAAACTCTTTCGCTCAAATATTCCAAAATATCATGATTGGGCACTAAGTATGGGTCTACTTTAATTCGTGGTACTGGGTTCTTTTACTAGCTTTTCACTATGGAAACTCCTCACTTTCAGCTCCAGGATATTTTGCTCTCGTTATTTATTTCAATGGCGATTTCTGTGTTCCGTCTTCTCTGTTTTCTGCCCAGACCTCTGTTATTATGATGTTTGACTTCCCAGATTGGTCTTCGGATTATCTTGTGGGTTTTTGTTTTTTTTCTTTTACTCTCCTTCACTTTGTCTTCTTGTTTTACTTTCTGGGATGTTTCCTCTACTTTGTCTTTTATCCTATTAGCTTTTTTCATGTTACTATCATGTTTTAATTTCCAGAAGCAGTTTTGGTTCTCCGAATGCACTTTTTAATAGCATATTCTTCTTTCCAGGGGGATACAATTATTTTCATCACACTGACAATATTAAAATGGGTCTTAAGGTATTTTCCTTCAGAATTTATGTTTTCTTAAATTGTTTTAGCTTGTTTGCTTACCTTGGTCTCTGCCTATATTGTCGGTTTCCTTGCTGCTGCTCACACTGCAGAGCAGACTCTGGACGCTGAGTGTGCCATTGGTCAGGTTTGTTCAGTGGAGAAACTTCAATGTCAGTATTTTTCAGTTTTTTCTCCTCGTGGGCTGATCAGATTCTCCATGGAAGAATTTTCTGTACTAGAGGTTGCGAGACTGATGTCTGCCATCATTCTGGAAGCCAAGCGTGGGAAAGGCCCTGGGCTCTGAGCATTCAATTAGCCCACTTTCCCCCCCTTTTAATTGAGTTGACTGGGGTGACGCTGGTTAACAGAATTATACAGGTTTCAGGTGCATAATTCTATGACACATCATCTATCTGTCCACTGTGTTGTGTGTTCCCCAACCCAAGTCAAGTCTCCGTCCATCACCATTTATCCCCCTAAACCCTCCTCCACCTCTCCCACGTCCCCTCCCCCAGCAATCACCACACTGTTGTTTGTGTCCTTGAGTTCTTTCTCTTCCCTCCACCCCCGCACAAGTGTCAGCCTGCTCTCTAACTACAAGCCTGTCTCTATGTTGCTTGTTTGTGTACTTTGTTCATTAAAGTCCATATATAAGTGAAATCGTGTGGTATTTGTCTTTCTCTGACTAGCTTCCTCACTTAGCATGATGCTCTCCAGGTCCATCCATGTGGTCACAGAGGGTTAGATTTCGTTCTTTTCTATGGCCAAGTAGTATTCCATTGCATAAATATACAACGGCTTTTTTTATCCACTCTTCTATTGATGGGCACTTGGGCTGCTTCCAGATCTTGGCAATTGTAAACACTGCTACGAACATAGGGGTGTTTATGTTCTTTTGAATTGGTGTTTATTTAATCCTTCTGTTCTCATCGACAGCTGACCTCTCTTCTATGGCACACAGCTGAGAGCCCCAAATCCTTCTGTTGTAACCTTTCCAGAGTACCCTGTTCCCTCCAGTCTTCCTCCAGGATCTGGACAGGATCTGGGGACACTATCACTTCCTAAACGCTCTCAGCCGACCCTAGGGGTGCATCTTGTCTCCATTTCCTTGGCTTCCTGGGTCTCTAATCCCTAGGAATGGGGAGACTCTGTGTTGTGAAGCAGGAGGACTCCAGGCTTGTCCTGCTGCTGCCTTAGGGTGTGTTTTTCCATTTCTGCTATCATTCACCTGTTCCTTTCCAGCTTCCAAATGTGTTCTTTCTTTCTCTCTCTTTCTTTAATTGTCCTTTTGTTTTCGCTTTGTCATTTCAATGGAGAGTTCATCTAGCACCTCTCACTCGAAGACTGCAAATTAAAACTGTTCTGTTTCCAAATCCTTCCTTTTTTTTTTGTACCTTTGCCCTTTTTAATGTGAACTCGTAGGTCCTGTCATCGAGAAATGAAGTTTATCCCCCTTTTCTTGAATCAAGGCTGATCCCGTGACTTGCTTTGGCCAATAAAATTCAGCAGAAAAGTCAACACAGCAGCCCCAAGCTTGGTATGTGAGTCCACTCATTGCCTTGGGACCCTGTCCAGGGGCCATGGGGACAGGCTCAGGCTCACCTGCTGGAAAATGAGAAATTCCTAAAAGTTGCTGAGCTGTTTCAGCAGAAGCCTTCCTAGACCAACTGCCGTCTGACCTCGGAGATGCAAGTGTGGAGAGAACCCAACCGACGATGGAAAACAGCCTCGCTGAGCATTGAATACATTTCCTACCCACTGAACAGTGAGCTAAATCATTGTTTTAAGCCACTAAGTGTTATACCCTGGCACTTGCTGTTACACAGCCAAGGCTAACTGGCACAGTTTCTAAAGAACGTGATTTCAAAGATTCACGCAACACAACTCTTTAAGTCCATCGGCAAAGGTCCTCGCTGAGTCAGAAGAGAGCAATCCATCAAAAGCGTTCATTTAAACTGGCTGTTGAGTGTGCACTTGAATAACACCTAGATAAATAATAAATGTGTTGGTTTTGAAGTTTATATTGTTCTTATCACGAAACTATACTCCCTGAAAGATAGCAAATCAATTTCATAGTCAGTGCTCACTCGGGAGCAAACAATTCATCCTGACACTTGGTACCTGCTGGCTACTGCTTCCACTTCTGCTGGACACTGAAGAGCAAGGCTGGGGGGACAGCGAGGGGATGGGTGCAGCCAGACTCGTCGGGATTCTAGGCAGTCGCGGCTTTGGTCCAACACGCCCTCAAGTCCCCACTGAACAAGCACAATAGTGACACCTCCGACTTCTGTTTCTGTTAACTTCTTACAGGGACGAAAGTAACAGATTAATTCCCTGTTGAGTTGCCCTCTGGGAGGTATTACTAACTTTACCCAAAGTCAAGAAGGAAATAAAAATTGGAGGAAGTGTGAATGAAGACAATATGATAAAGCAAAGCCATCGTGATAAGGCAGACACACCAGGTGTCCGACGAGCAAACACACCGTCTTCTTGCCCGGGCTCCTCCAGAGCTCTGCAGAAGGTGGAACGGGCCCAGAGGTGCCTCTAGCTCAGCCCTGCTCCGCAACAGACTCATGCAGCTGGGCAGGACGGTGACAGACCCACAGTCACTAGGGACACCACAGAGGGTCCCAAGGTAGGGGGTGGATCATCTCATCTGGGAGACAGAAGTAGCAACTTTAACTGGAGGAGGAAAGGGAAGAGGTCAGAGAAACGTGTAGCCATGAAAATGGAAATGACTCATTTCCTGAAGCCTGTCTTGCAAGATGACTAGGATTGAAGGAGTGGTACAAAGAGCTCATCCCAGGCAGGTAGTCCTTCCTATGTGGATTCTTCGAATTTTTAAGATATGTGTAATTATTTTCCCTTAGTGAAATCTGAAACAGTGTATTACTTAGATGTCATTAGCAATTAACATCTCCAAGTCTCTAAAAATGCAATGACAAATGACTCTTCTACTTCACTGTACTTTCTAGGTGTGTTCTTCACCGAGTTCCTTCTGCAACCCATTAAATTGATTTGAAGGTTTTGATGGGATCGTGTACATGAATTACTGGTGACAGAGGAAGGAGGTTTTACTAAAATACATAGAGCAAAGAGAGATTAACTACATGCTAGAAATAAGTAGACCTATCTCAAAAAATTAAAATGCTCACAGCATCTACAGCTCCCTGGAATGTTCCATAATGCTATTACTTTTGAATTTCAGAAATTATTAAGCTTCCAAAGCCCATATTAAACAGTAATGCCTTATAATAACACATTCTTAACTACACACACATTTAACAAAGTTTCAAGAAACAGTCACTGGGAAACACTTTGTGCTGTGGATTCCAGAGTGGACAGACAGACGCAATCCTGACCTCATAGATTCACGAACTAGTGTGGAGCACAAAGTAACATGACATGCAGGGGACAGAGAGCTGTCTACGTGCACCTGAAAAGCACCGAACACGGGTACGAGGGGACTAAAGGCTCGCGTAGTGAAAGGCGGCTGGGCTGACAGGTGAAGGCTAAGTGCGAAGGAGCCAGGAGGCCCGTGTCGGGGAAGCTGAGTTCGAGGCTCATGCGTCGTGTGCGTGAAGCCTGGGGAGGGTCAGAGGGCCCCGGGCGGAGGAAAAGTGAGTCTGCCTGTTTCAAGAACTGATGTTAAGTGAGGTGAAAGGCTGTAGAAGTGATCAGAGAACAAACTGAACAAATTTTTATAAGCCACGCTGAAGAACTTGAATTTAACCTTGATAATAACGAAACAAACTACATATCCGTACGTCTATCTACTTTATCTATCATCTCTCATCTACCTACGATTCTATCATTTTTATCATCTATCGCTCCATGTATCTATCATTTCTATCTATCATCCATCTACCTATCTATCTATCTATCTGTCTACCTATCTATCCATCCATCTATCATCTGCTATCTATCTAGCTGGTTAGGTATCCTGTCTAGCTACATAGCTGTCTCGCTGACGGCCGGAGTTTTGGAGAGAGCCTAGACATTGTCTTCCTGATTCATGAATATATTCCCATGGCTTAGGGAAGCACCCGACACATCCTGGGCACTCGATAAACTTTTGTTGAAGGGAGAGAACTCTAGGGTATTCAGCCGTGGAATGGCCTGGCTCGATTTGTGTTTCCAACATTGCAGCTGAACATGGGACCATGAGCAGAGGCAGGACCAAGACGAGCCCACATGTAGTGGGAAGTCAACACACCTCTGTCAACTTCTGATAAGAAAAGCAGGCCAAAATATTATACGGTGTAGAAGATTAGAACACTACAACGGGCAAGTTGACCTAATGGGTGTATATAGACCGTTGGATTCAACAAATGCAGAATGCACATTCTCGTCAACATCACCGAGGCCTTTGTCAGTGTTGATCATATTCCGCCTCACAGAGCAGATCCCAAAATTCACAGCATGAAAATCACACAGAGCTCATTCTCCCATGACAAGACAATCACATTGAAAATCGGGAACAAAGAACTAATATGGAAACCCCAAACTTTACACATTTAGAAAAATCTCCAGATTATGCATTTGATAAACAAAATAAAGTGGAAATTTAAAAATATATTTAACTGAATGCTAATGAAAACACTGTATGCTAAAACTTATAAGACATGAAGGTATGCACAGAGGGAAATTTATAGCTGTAAGGTACACATTAGGGGGGAAAAGAGAGATGGAAAAAGTCAGGGGCTAAGCATCTATCTCAAAGAAGCTGGAAAAACACAGAATATGCACAAACTGGGGAGAGAGGAAAATAACAGCCAGCAGAAAATGAATGGCTTGGTGTTTGTGAGGGGCCGTGAAGGGCCTCAGGCAGTTAAATTCCTGGGCCTGGGTTATGGCTACGCATGCATTCACTTTATGATCATTTGTTTGGCTGTAGATTTTGATTTTATATGCTTTCTTGTGTGTAAGTTATGTTTTTATAATAAAAGTGGTTTAAACATTTGTATCTGCAAGAAAACAATAGAGATGTGATGGTTATTTAGTATCAATGGATACTAAAGGATTAAAATGGGTTGGACTTGCAGAAGATGAAGCAAGTGCTGGGCTCCAGTGCTATTTTTCCGAAGGAAACTGGAAGAGGGGGGTTCGGGACCTACTGACGTGAGAGCGCCCCTACTGTGGGGTGCTCTCCAACAGACACGTCCACTCAGAGGTCAGGTGGCTGTGTCTCGCTCCCAGGTGTGAGGCCTCCACTGGACACTGGGGTTTAAGAGTCATCAGGTCCGTGCAGCAGTCCTCGAGGCCTGGGGATTATGGGGAGAAGTGAAGAGAAGATCCAGCCGCACTCTGAGGCGCACGCACATTCAGGAGAAGCAGAGGAAATAAAGACCCTTCAAGGCACTTCCATTCACGCAGGAAGAAAACCGGGAGAAAGTGGCCCAATGGGAGCCAGCAGAAGGGAGTGACTCAGGAATTAAAAATGGTCAGCAGCACTTAATGCTGCCCAGATGAAAAGGCGATGGAGATAGGGGAGCACCTCTGCGTTAGCAGTGGGGGGTGAGGGGAAGGAGCCCCAGAGAGGGACGACTCTTCCGGGGTTCCGGATGGATGGAGGGGAAGTGTGGGTGCAGGCCTGTCTATCCGTAGTGTGGCAAGAAGACGAGGTAATTTGGACAGTCTCTCTCTTCTCTCTGAGGTAGGAGGGAATAATACCAAGAAGAAAGCCAGGGAAGGAGGGAGGTCATGGAAGTTTCAGGGCATAAAGAATATTCGAGAAAAGGACAAATGGGATGGCTGGCAGAGAAACATAAGAAGACAAGTGTCCCATATGCAGGGGCTGGACCGATGAGTCCAGTGGTGTATTTTACTAAGGGAGTTCTATTTCAGATACTTCTGTGTGAAATTACTACTTTTTTTTTTCATCTTCAGGACGTTAGTCCTGAATCTAAAATTATTCCTTTTATGTGTCTGAATCACATGCTTGTTTTCATCCGATGGCAGAGTCTTTGATCCTAGAAGCTGCTGAGGACCGTGTGAAAATGAAAATGTACGAGACTTCACACTGTAACATGGAAATGATTGTTTGGGTCGGAGGCAGCCCTAGCAACACTCCGGGAAGAAAAAACACTTGGTGATGTTGCTGAAATGCCATTCTTAACACACAGAGAATAACACGTCTGAAAAGAGCTCGGCTTTAGAGTCCGTTACAGACTTCAGTTCAACTCCCATAAAAGTCATGCAACACCAGCTTTCTGGCCTCTAAAACTGGGAAAATAATATATAATTTCTGAGTATCTGTGAAGAGTAACCTTAGTACAAAGTCTTACACAATGCTCAGTGTACAGTGTACCCGGTGACTTATAGTTATTTATGTCATTATCAGCGTCACTCGTCACCATCATCTCTGCTAACATGTGGCCTCCTAGAAATCCAGGTGTAAATAAGGGTCCATTGTATTAGTAACTATCTGTCTGACTTCTTTGGGGCTTTTTAATTCATTCGAGATAAATAGAGCTGGAGTGAGTAGGAAAACGCTAAGGATTGTCAAAGGTGCGACTTTTGGTATTGCTTTCCAACCAGAATTCTTTAATACTTAATCAATTATTACTAATTTTGACACCTAAATATCTTTCTAAACATAGAATTTTAACTGAAAGCCAATACAGATTTCTCTTTACCACTATTTTCCAAATATATAATGTAGTAACTTTATTTAAAACTGCACTTCTAGGTCAAGCTCCACTTTGTTATGTTTTTAATGTAAGTTTCTACATTTTTTAAAAAATTTTTATTTAAATTTAAATTTTAATTTTAGAGAGAGGGGAAGGGAGAGAGAAGGAGAGGGAGAAAAACATCCATGTGAGAAAGAAAAATCGATTGGCTGCCTTCTGTACACACCCCAACTGGGGACTGAACCTTCAACCCAAATATGTGCCCTGAGTGAGAATCGAACCTGCAACCTTTCGGTTTGCAGGGTAACACCCAACCAACTGAGGCACACCAGCAGGGCCTAAGTTTCTGCATTTCTAAAAGTAGGGAAAACTTTTGTAGCAGGCTAGTGCTCTCGTGATCGCAGACAAAACATAAGAGGAAAAAAGTGCCTTCCCAAATCTGAAGGAGCTAATGTATGCACTCCTAGATTAGTTTTGGAAAATCAATGTAGCTTTAAAACACATGCCCCTGACTGTGAGGCCATGGTGTCGCTAAGTCTGTGCACCTGGTCGTGCAGGCGGTGAAACTGCTCAACGTGACGTTTTATCATTGTAAATAAGGAAAGCTCACATGACAAATAAATCTATATAAACAATTTCATACCAACGTGACGTGATTTATTAGGAAGATGATACAAAAAGAATATGCAGTTAACAAGACATTTTACCACGTCAGAACCGTTCTCATTAGTCGGGATTCTGAGGCTTGTCGAACGCTGTCAGCATCAGTCTGTGTAACGACCCCACGTGAGCGGCGTTGCTGAAGATCCACGTGCATCACAGCATGGAATCCTCACACTAAGCCCATGAGATCGGC
Organism: Micronycteris hirsuta; assembly: GCA_004026765.1. NCBI lineage: Eukaryota > Metazoa > Chordata > Mammalia > Chiroptera > Phyllostomidae > Micronycteris > Micronycteris hirsuta. The sequence continues at coordinate 42,739 of PVJI01000970.1, forward strand.
ATCATTAGCCCCATGTTCGTGGGAGGAAACGGAAGCCTTGGAGCATTGAGTGTCCTGGCAAAGCCACCTGTTCGGCAAGAGGAGGATTTGTGTTTGAATCTTAACCTTAACACCACACTGCCTGCTGCGCTGCTTCCCTCATACTTGACATCTCAGAACAGGAGTTTCAGGAGGAGTTTCACAAGTGTGAGAGCTTCAAGAATAAAACGAGAGCACTGTGATCAACCGTCCTACAGGGAAGTGAAATGCTGATGAGCCACTTACTCTAATGCGCTATCATGAATTACGACTTCCTGCCAACAGCACTTCCCGCACCTAACCCTTGCCAAAAGCAATCCCACAGGATGGATGTGCAAAATGGAAAGAACCTTAAGTCTTCATCTCATTAAAGCTAGTGCAGGAGCCAAAGTGGATTAGCATTTTGATGGACCAGAGTGTTTATGCCTATCCATCCCCAGGGTTTAGGTTGTAACCCCAGAGGCCAGGAAGCCCAGGTTTACTTCACCGCATAGTGCCTACGAGACCCCAGGGCAGGGTGTCTGCAAGTGCTGTTGAAGGTAAGACCTGAGTGAGTTAGCACTCTCTAGATGCAAGAGGTAGAAAATCAACCCAAGGCTGCTTAAATGTATATGTATGGAAAATAAATAGAAATATGTTATACGTATGCTTGTATATAGACATATGCACATCCTTTCATGTAAGTGGACAGGTCAGGGCAAGGTCCATGGAGGCCACAGCTTGGCCCTGAGGCTTGCACACACCTCTCTGTGGGAGCCTCCGTGTGAGGCGCCTGACCCCTGCAGCTGCTCCCACCTTCCCCCGTCCACACCCAGAGACTGCCCAGTGCACACCCAGAGAAAACAGAACCACCCTGCTTGTGTGGTCACCAGTGCCAGGGTCCTGAGATCCACGTGCCTCCTGAGCGAGGTGGGGCTGGAGGTCAATGTGCCGTGCGCTTTGCTCGAGGCGTCCTGGGGAGTCACTGAGTGCGCCCAAGGGGCTGGGGGTAGTTCGCCTGGGAGGGCAGGGCCTGCTGCTGAAGAAAGGTGGAACAGTCACACCGAAGACAAGCACAGCCCCATGGGGCCAGGCACAGGGTGCTGCCTGCCCTCTCTGACAAGCCTCGGGTGACATCTAGTTCCTCAGTCCCACTGCGGCCTCACAGCAGCATTACATGGGGCTCCCCTCCCCCCACGGTCACCCTGCCACAGGCTGGTCAGGATGGGTCTCTGCCTGGTCAATCAGCCTCTCCTCCGCAGCTCTTGGATAGCAATACTGGGTTGTGGTGGGGGCTGAGATAGGGACCCACTGCCCTTTCCAGGAAAGAGTTCCTAATGACATAACCTCCCCAGGCAGAGCCCAGAATGGGGAAGAGGGAGGAAGAGGCCAGAAAAAGAGAAGTTTTAGGTTAATGCAACCAAACCTGTCCCTGGCCAGGATGTCCCCAACTTTCCACTTCAGGGAAGAATAGAACCAACTTAAAAACCGGAGGTGAATTAGTGGATATTTGAAGCAGAAATTCTGCCCTGAAGAAAATAAAAAGCAAACAACGCAAAAAGTGAATTAATTTAATTTTGTTCTAATACCCAAAGGCAAATGAGTCATAGATGACCCTAGAAGGGCTCAGGACTCAGAAGCCCAGGATGTCAGCCCCTGGTCACCACGTTTCAATCTGTGGCTCAAGATGAGAAATATCAGCCCGGCTGGTGTAGCTCAGTGGATTGAGCGCAGGCTGGGAACCAAGAGGTCCCGGTTCGATTCCCAGTCGGGACACATGCCTGGGTTGCAGGCCAGGTCCCCAGTGAGGGCCATGTGAGAGGCAACCATACATTGATGTTTCTCTCCTCTCTTTCTCCCTCCCTTCCCCTCTCTCTAAAAATAAATAAATAAAATCTTAAAAAAAAAAAGATGAGAAATATCAGTTTTCTTCTCCACCTACTGCTTCCTAAAATTTCTAAAGAGTCTGCTGTCTTCAAATTCCCAGATGTCCTGTCCTTCTGAAAGTGAATTTCTCCAAAACCACAACACCTACTTGCACCCTACAGAATGCAACCTGGTAAACTTTATTTGAGAAAGTTTATTTTGTTTTATTATTCAAAACTTTTATAGAAATATAAACATGAGTTTATCCTCTTTTTTTGTCAAGTAGTTATTTTTACTGCAAGGAAATGGAAAGCCAACTCTTCCAACAAAAACTCCAGACATGGAAAACCACAGGACCCCTCCAGCCCTCTATACCTCCAAATTACGTGGCTAAATGTATCCAGTATCATATAGACCTGACCTTAAACCATCTCTCATACCAGAAATAGTGTGCCATAGAAAGATTCAAACTGTCACTGCCAGAGCTCGTCATCCGAGAGCAGGTTAAATACGGCACCATATAATTTTGTTTTCTCGTAGAAAACCTCAGACCAAAAAAAGGCAGCATTATAGGTTTCGTTTCCTTCTGGAACATAGATGCTTTCTCTGTTAATGCCATCCAACTGCCACTTTTAATATGCAAGTGCTCAAATATGAACACGACCCTATTTGAGAAACCTTATAGATAATACTTCACCTTGAGAGTCAGTTCTGGGTGAAGTGTTCTTGAATATGTCCTGAAAGGCATTTTTCATTTCACAAATCACACAAATTGAGACTGGCGTCATTTTTAACTCAGTAAGTCCTACTCCCAACACCCGCTGACTCCATGACTCACAGTCAAAGCCAAGATCCCAGCTCTGCCTCCCTGGCTCTTTGGGACCCCCAGGGACCCCCAGCTCCTCCTTCCCTCTCCTCGAACCCACCGCCCTGGCAGCCCACCTTCAACCACACAAGACAGACCCAACTTCTAAAGGCAACAGGGACTGATTTTTAAAAACTAAGTGTGTATAGAGCCCATCAGTTTTTATAACTGGAGCTGGATTTTATACTTCCCAGTGATGCGACTCCCAGCCTTGCTTGGTCTCAGAGTTCACTAACGTAGGACCAGCAGATATGTCTTGGGTACCGAGACACAATAAGCAATATAACTATCCAGAGCTCCTGTCGGATCGATCTGTCTTGGGAGCTCTTGGGAGCTCTTGGGAGTCTGTGTATTAATATCAACGTAGGTAACGGACGTTAATATCCCGGGGTGTCCAAGCTGGGTGGCCGCAGGCAGCCCTCCCAATCCTATTGGGAGCCCCGCCCACCTGCATTTTCCTTGAAGAAGGTTCCAAGAGGGCACCACAAGTGAGCATCTCTCAGCTAGATGGGTTCCCGTCTCCAGCTGCACCAACCTCCACCCACCTACGGAAGACGAAGATCTCAGTAAGTCTCGCTCCAGTCACGTGAGTGTCGCTTGGTGCTCTCCCTCCGATGTGGCCCCTGGTGGCCTTGGCCCCCAGACAGTGTCCTCCTCTTCCTGTTTCTCGAAGAGCTGTGTTTGAGGGGAGAGCCTTCCGTCAGCCTGTCCTGGCACAAGACCCCTCTTTGGTGGCAGCTTAGGCCACTGGGACTTTAGGGATGATTCTGTCTTCTAGGTTTGTTTTTTTCTTGTTCCATCCATTGTTCTCACACCCCAGTCTTAAGCCTCATTAAACAGCCTCAATATCCAGAGACCCTACCTGACCTCAACACAGAACTTTGTTCATTAAGCCAAGGGGAATCGCTCAGGTGCCTGGCCTGATTGTTCACTTCCCCACCCAATGTGTCTTGGTGCCCCTCTCACCACGCCCCAGAAGGAGGTAGCATGTTCGGTGTCGTCAGTCCCCACTTCTCATGTAATAATAAAATAATAGGTAACATGTCTTGAGTTCCAGACATTGTTCCCAGCCATTAGCCCAAATTAGCCCATTTAATCTCCATAATTCCTAGAGGTAAGGACATTTCCTCCATGCCACAGGTGTGTAAACTGAGGCACTCAGTGCGAGTTGGTGCAGCTAGTCGATGAGTGACAACACTCCCACCCAGTGCAGTCTTGCCCCCGAGTGGCCTTGCCCACTGCACCGCACCTGCCTGCAAAAGAGGGTGAAGCCGACGAGGAAAGCGCACAGCCGAGAACCTCAGGGCACACCTGGGAACACAGCTCAGAGCCCACTCTTCTCTCGCAAGCAGGGCGGGCGTCTCTTTGGCTGCAACCTGCTGCTTTCTTTATGATCCCTTGTCCTGTCCCCCTCGCAGGAGCTGCGCCTCAACTTTCAGTGGTGTTTTTCATGACAGTGGCCATTCAGAGGGTGCTCTGTGAGCATGAACATATTTGGTGCGAAACCAGGGAACTGCCAACGGGCATCAAGATATGTCACCACACAGCAAGCGGGGTCACGGGCATGAGGCGGGATGACGTGCAGATGCTGATCTCTGACACCTTCTGACTCTGCCACGTAGTCATTGTGTGTGGTTCCATTGAAGCACGGCTGCTTTCTGGAGGATCAGGTTTGGGAGGGTGACCGTGGAGGGGACATGAGAGTCCCAGAACCCAGAGCAGAGGCAGCATCCATGTGCACGGGAAATAGCTCAGGGAGGTAGAACCTTCTGAATGACTTTCATGAGGAGGGGATGCAAGAGATTTACAAAATGCCATGTCCAACAGCTTGCCCCATGGGGAGGAAAGGAACCACCCAATCTTCCAGGGGAGGTACCGGCAGCGATGGCCATCACACCACAGGGTGGCAGGTGTGACCTCGCACCCTCCGTTGTGTAAGGAGGACAAGGAACTCCCTCTGATGTGGGCATCGCCTCCTTCAAATGCCTGCTTCTCTGCTCTATGGTCCTGTGGCCCGTAGTGAGCCCATGTCACTGCTGATCAGGCGACGGCCGTGTCAATTTCGCCAGCCTGAAGCTGAAATGGCATTGAGGAGCATCGTCCTTTGCTCAAAACGGGGACGGGGGGAAGCCGACCTCGCCCTGCAGTCTGGTGAATTAACGGGTAACATGAATTGTGGCTCGGCTTCGAGAAGCTCAGTAGTTAACGATGTCAACACTTATTGATGGGAAGGAAATTATGGGGACAGGATGTAAGATGGAATCAGGAAGAAGAATTTAGTGTGAAATGGGAACTTAATCAGTGCCAGTAAATCAAAGAAATAAACCAAGAAGAAACAGCACAAAAAGTTGAAGCAACCCCATTAGTAGGGAACGCGGCACCAGAAGCCAGGATAATTGAGTTACCCCAGAGAGGAACTTCCCTGCGAGGGTCACTTCCAGCTCTGTCTTGCCTGATAGAGTGACAGACACAAGAGAACCTCTCAGTGGGCAGGAAACGTGGAGAGAGCGAGTGATTTTTGCACTCGGGGGTAGGGGGTGCGGGGTGTTCTCAGCAGAGCAGGACTCGCCTTATCAAAGATACCCACCAGGGCGATTCCTTCAAGGAACAGGCAGACAGATTGCTATTAGTTACACCACCAAAATGACTATCAATGAACCAAAACTACACTTTCAGGGGCATGGAACAATGCCCTATCAGTGTGCCCCTAGGGGAGCGAAAGCAAGTCCATGCGAAAGTAGGAAAGAGAAAAAGCAAAGAAGGAAGTGAGAAAACAAGCTTCCCAGGGCTTCTCTGCAAGATCCAGTGGCTGGAATGAGGGCCCTGATGGCGCAGGGCTGACCGCTCGGGGGTCCCACAGAGAAGCCAGAGTGACAGACCGGCTCCTGCCAGAGACCCTGGGACAGGGTCCCTGAAAATCAGGGGCCGTATCAGGACCAGCCTGCAGGCGCTTTCTTGTGCAGACACGCACTGTCCAGCACGGCAGCCACCGGCCACAGGTGGCTACTGAGCGCTTGAAATGTGGCTCGTTGAGTCCTGTGTGAAATACGCACAGGCATTCAAAGACTTCGTACAAACCAAACACGGTTAAGATAGCTCAATCATATATTTTTATATTGATTCAGGGTTTAAATGATAACATTGGAGATATACAGACTTAAGTCACACACATTATTAAAATTAACTTCACTGTTTCCTTGGGTTTTCACAGGGCTGGTATGAAACTTTGAATGAGAGCTGTGACTCGCATCCACAGCCCACAGTATGCTCCATTGCTGCCGTGGAGTTTGTGTGTGTGTGCGTGCATGTGCGTATGTGTGCAGAGGGGTGCAGACTCCCTTGCCCTGTGATCCTCAGACTCCTTCTCTGGGGCCCCTCAACACCCCGTGTTCCTCCCTCACACTGGTCTCTTCTCTCAGCTTAATCCAAGAACATCTTTTCCAGCTGGAGCAAAGAGCCGCCGTTCCGACCCACTGTCAGTCTTCTGTGTTTGCCGAGCTTCGCCGAGGGCTTTGGCTTTCAGAACAGAAGAGGCTGAAGGCAGGACTGCTTGGCTGGGTTGGAAAGAGAGAAACCACGCATAGCACCAGGAGAAGGAAAAGCCTCGCTCACTCTCAAAAAATACATCCCTGACGCATTCGTGTGCCCAACCTTGATAAAACATATAAATGAGAGATAACGATGCACTCTTTTTGTTAAAGTAAATCTGAATTACGGTGTAAGAAAATATTTAAATTCATAATACATGTGTGTAAAAGTGGCATAGGTTTTATGATTTTGTAAACCCTCTCTAATTTGAACTTTTTAAAAAAATCCTATTTGACAGCTTCTAAATAATAACAACAACAACAATAATAATAATAATAATAATAATAATAAAACCACATCTTCGTTTTAAAAGTATTTACTAGCAGAATTTCCTGTGGGCTTTTCTACCTGAATAGGATCTGCTTAAATACTTCAAAATACTTTCTGCCCTTGGCGGCTTAGACAGTCCCGGGCAACCTTGACTTAGCCTCTGAGTGAGCCCTTCTACTGCATGCTGTAGAGGGGGGAACTTAGCCTTGATGGTTGACTGAGCACATATTCCAAACTATCAAAGTCTAAGTGAAGCACGTGGTATCTGCTTGGTTGTCGGCTCTAGTGTTGGTTTAATTACAGGTTTCTGGAAGTGGTGGAACCACCAGCGATGGTGAAGTCACATTGGTGATGGCGCACATGGGCGATGTTTCCTCACAGGCGGAAATCTCTCTTTATGCCAGAAATGGGAATGTGACAGGCGGGTGAATCCCCTTCTGGTCGTTCAGCACCAGGGGGCTTGCCTAATAAGAGTGCTCAGCAAACCAAAGGGAAATGATTACAGGATGATGAAATGTTCAAGACGACCAAACAGCTCCATGGAAAGCACTAGCACCTGCCAGATAGCTGGAGATTCTCCAGGCCTCCAGCTAGTGAGACCTGCCCCCACCCTGGCCGCAGATAAACCCTGGTCCAGACACCTCCCTGGGGACCTGCTGGCTCTCCCTGAGGCCTGGGGAAGGCAGCCTTCCCTTGATCCGGGGTGCACCGTGCAATTAGGCTCCCTGGATAACCGAATGAGGTTTGGGCTCCTGAAGTGCTCTGTGCAGAGCAGATACATCAGCTCCTGAGGAGCAGGGCCATAAATCATCAAGTGTCAGAGCCTTTTCAAGTGAAATCCCTCGGCTCTCTGCCCCTCCCCCGCAAAGGTTCAGGGAGTGTCAACTATGGAAATGCCTCCAGCAGGGACAAGAGATGCATGTGGTTGGTTGTCTCTTGACTTCTGTCCCCAAATTGTTGTGGCTATTTCAGGAATCATTTTGTACTCTACTATCTGGTACAATTTTCAAACATGAAAAACGTGTGTGTGTGTGTGCGCGTGTGTGTGTGTGAGATTTCACCCAGGAATGAATCAGTCATAAATACAATTTTAATACCGATGACGAAACTAAAAAGTGACTTGGTTTCAAATAGAATTCCCGTGGCTCAGGCTGGACAGGGGCCAGAGAGGAACCCACGCACCGCATTTTGTCAGCATCGTCCAGAGTTGCTCCCTCGCCTTTCAAGTCCCTGCATCCTGATCCCACGGCTTCAGCTTCATATGCGCCTCATAAACCCGTTCCGTGATGGGCATTTTATGTAAGCCGTTTTTAGAGATTAGAGTGGAGCTCATTTCCTTCCACTTTTCATTTACATTTCTTTTAATCCCTTCCTTCTAAAAACTTAATTGCTATTTTGCTAGTCCCCAAGCAGCTAACCTAAGCCTTCTTTAAGCATTTCTTAGTAATTTTCTTTCAGTTATTTACTACACTTTCTCTTTCGTCAGCAAAATGAAATTTGCAGGATATTCTTGGGTGAATAACCCTTTGCAGAGGAGGCATTTGCTTTTTTTGTTACAAAACACTTTATTTTGCATCATTTTCCTCTTTTAAGGGCTTTAAATAGATGACGGAATGATTGCTACCAACCATTAGTAATGATTTTTTTTCTTAATCTTGGGCCAAACACTCAACATTCCAGTTGGTACCAAAGCAAATGAGCTTTGGACGCCATTGCCACCATCCCAGCCCATCCCAGCAGATCTGGGCTTTGATCAGGACACCACATTCTTCTGCTTCGCTTTGGAGCCACGTGCAGGCTTCACCTACACGGCTGATGGCAGTTTCACTGTTTCTCACAGACACAGACACGGACACACACACACACACACACCCCTGTCAGAGCCCACCCCCATGGCAGCATTACAAAATAAGACAGCCAATGAATGAGTCTGCAGGAAGCCACTGATGGTAGGCCCTGGGTAATAGAATTTCACCCAAAGAAAAGACTTTGGAGAACAGTTCGATTACTTAAACCTATGCATCCTTTTTAATGAAAATAGTAGCGAAGATGGCAAACTGACAAGCGTTGTCCTAAGAACCCTGCATTGCAAGATAGGGATCTCCACAAAATGAGCTGCCATGATGAATGGATATATATTTGTATATAATGTACTGTTTAATGATGTTGATAAAAGTATAAGACTTTTCATTCAGCATTTCAAAATAGGAAACATAAAACAGATTTGGCCAGGTACTATGCGGACTGGCTTACTGAAACCTCATCACACGCAATCAAGAGCAAACAAAGGGCCATGGCTGGTGTGGCTCAGTGGATTGAGCGCAGCCTGCAAACCAAAGGGTCACTGGTTCAATTCCCAGTCAGGGAACATGCCTGGCTTGCTGGCCAGGTCCCCAGTAGGGGGCACATGAGAGGCAACCACACACTGATGTTTCTCTGCCTCTTTTTCTCCCTCCTTCCCCCTCTATCTAAAAATAAATTAATAAAATCTTTTTTAAAAGGTGATTTTTTTTTAAAAAAAGAGTAAACTGAGGCAACGCAAACATGGCCTGGACCACGAGTGATTATCAGAGAGCCAACGTCACTTTGCCCTTTGTGTCCCTGGCCTCCTGCAGCCCCCCAGGGCTGTGCCCCTGACGTAGAAAACGGCAGCACACCTTCAAGTGTCACTAAAAAGGTTAAAGGAGGGTTCCGTGTTTATTTTTTCATTTGCGCCTGTCACCACTGCCACAAAGGTGTTTGACAACTACAGCGGTCATTACTACCCTATTTCACAGAGAAGAAAACCACATCTTAGGGAGCTCATGTGGCATAGCCAATACATCACAGCCAACGCCTAACACAAAGACTGGAACTTCAAATTCTTAGTCCTTCAACAGCAGTGCAGCCAGCTCTAAAAAGTATTTGAGTCTTGATTTAAAAACAAAAACTGTGGGTGTTTCTGCCCATTCCATTTGAGACCTGAGGTTAACTGAGCATTCCCCGTTTGGGCCGCCCGGTGGTGCATCGCAGGGGTCTGAACACGGTAACGGGGAATCTCTGCCGAAGAGCCTGTCGGGACAGGCAGAGCACGCGGTCTCTGCAGTGTTGAAAGTGGCCCAGGAGAGTCCCACGCTGTCTCCTCCCCAGAGTCAGCCCGTGAGCCCAGGAAGTAGGAATGACGCACACGGCATGTGTGCAGGGGCTGGCTGATTGCATTAACTACTGCGTCATCACTCCACTGGCAACAAACTTGAATGTGAGCGATTCTTCACGGCAATGACAGTGTGAAGCCCTCGTGAGGCTGATCAACGCCTCTGTTACAAACTGACATGGAAATGACTAACTCTGATGAAAGGGAAAAAATAACGTGGGCTAAATACCAACTGTTTGTCGGTTTACTTTTTAAGTAGAAGGGGAAAGCTAGCCACTCAGCTACAAATGATCTCCTAGAGGATACCTGGGTCAGTGACCTCATGTGTCTGTAAGTTTCCCAATTAAAGTGGGATAATGACTCCCAGGAATGTGCTTGGTGAAGAGTAAAGGTCTGTGCAAATGTGAATGGCATTCTCGCTGCCATCATCATCATTAGGTTATGTTGTAGGCAGAACAGCATAGAATAATCAAGGCACAATGTAGCGCATTTAATGCCAGTAACTGCCTAGAGGGTTAGTCAAGATTCCAGTGCATTAAAAAAAGTCTGTCATGAAATGTGAACCATGAATACATGGACACAGAGTATCCTCACTGCAGAGGTAGGGGTGCATGTTCCTCAAAGCTGCTGTTGTCCAAAACCCTCCCCTCCCCTCTAGCCGTGCAGGGCAGGGCCTGGCTGAAATGAGAGAGAAAAATGGGGGAGGGGAGGGGAGAGAATGGAGCCTGGGGATAAAGGGTACCAGGGACCCCCAATCTATTGATTCCACAGCTCTAAACCCCGTATCTTAACCCCCTTAGCAACTGCAGTCTGTATTTCAGGAGATGTGGGTCTTCACATCCACGTAACACATTCCTCCTCGAAATGAAAACAGAAAATGTGAGCAATTTCCCAACGGCACAGTCAAACAAAAGGAAATACGCACTGTTTGTTTGGTTATTCAAGACCACATTTAAAAAGCAAGCTTCTGTTTTCAGGAAATGCGAGGCCATCGCCTAGCATTATGGATCTTATCCCTTCATATTTGTAGGGGTACTTAGTTCAATAAATATGAGACTAACCACATACAATGGGCTACAGACAGTGTATTCAATAAATGGTGTTGGGAAAATTGGACAGATACATGTAAAAAAATGAAACCAGACTACCTTCATATACCACACGCAAAAATAAAGTAAAAATGGATTAAAGACTTACATATTAGACCTGAAACTATAAAAACCCTAGAAGAAAACATAAGCAGTAAAATCTCAGACATTGCTTGTAGCAATTTTTTATCTGATAAATCTCCCCAGCCAAGGCAAACAAAAGAAAAAATAAACAAATGGAACTACATCAAATTAAAAATTTTTTGCACAGCAAAGAAAACCATCAACAAAACAAAACGACAACCCACAGAATGGGAGAACATATTCACCAACACATCTGATAAAGAGTTAATATCCAAAATTTATAAAGAACTTACAACTCAGCACCAAAAAAACAAACAATCCAATTAAAAAATGGGCAAACCTGAACAGACACTTCTCCAAAGAGGCCATGTAGATGGTCCATAGACATATGAAAAGATGCTCAATGTCACTAATCATCAGAGGGATGCAAATTAAAACCACAATGAGATATCACCTCACACCTGTCAGAACGACTGTCATCAGTAATTCAAGTGCTGGCCAAGATGTAAAGAAAGGGGGACCCTTTCGCACTGTTGGCGGGAATGCAGACTGGTGCAGCCCCTGGGGAAAACAGTAAGAACATACCTCAAAAAATTAGAAATGGATCTGCCTTTTGACCCAGCGATCCCACTTCTGGGAATCTATCCAAAGAAACCCAAAACACTAATTCAAAAGAACATAAGCACCCCTATGTTCATTGCAGCATTATTTACAATCTCCAAGATACGGAAGCAGCCATCAGTAGATGATGGATAAAACAACTAACTATGGGACATTTACACAATGGAATTCTACTCAGTTGTAAAAAAGAAGAAATTTTTACCTTTTATTACAGCATGGATGGACCTGGAGAACATTATGCTAAATGAAATAAGCCAGTTAGAGAAAGACAAATAGGCGACTTCACTCGTACGTGCAATCTCATGAACAAACTGAACTGACAGAAGCAAAACCGAGACAGACTCACAGACGGAGAGCAGATGACAACTAAGGGGGAGGCGAGGGGATGGACGGATTGACCAAAAAGGAAAAGGGACTCATGGGCATGGACAACAGTGTGGTGATTGCTGGGTTGTGGTGGGGGCATAAGAGGGACAAAGGGTAATGGAACAAATACAATAAAAAACAAAAATAAAATAAATAATAAGAAAAATAAATAAATAAATGCGACTTCACAGTAGCCATAATTATAGGATTGCTATTGTTAATACTAAGGAATAAGAAAATGTACCGAATACCAACTGCACAGAGAGAAAAACTCAGGCCCCCACGTACACACATGCACCGCAGTGAGTTGTGGGGGGCTGGGGGAGACCTGGGAGCGGAGCCCTCGGAAGAGTTCCACAGAACAGGGTGTTCCGTCAAGGAAGCAAGAATGGCGAGAACACCGTCTGCTCCAATGTAATCATTTTATACACATCCTGCCTGGCAAAAAGTATATTTATACTTACTGGGCACATAAAAAAATCAACATTCCAGCCTCCGCCCTGCTCATACTAAGGTAGCTGATGAGGGAGAGGCTGCAGTGACATTACAGAAGTTGTGGACGTCCGAACGAGGTTTGCTCCTGTTTTATGTCTGACCAATGGGACCGCCCACTTTTACTGGGGTCTCACTCACTTTTCTTACACCGTTTCTCTAGAGCACTTTCTCCTCCCATGACACGTGAACACACAAGTCAGCGCTTTATGCCTCCTGTGCTGTTGGTGTGGCGTCTGGAGCTACTGAGCTGCTCTGTGTATGACTGCGTAGCCAAAATGTCCTTGATTCGTCATTTTGTGGGACAATCCTTAAGAGCTTCTGGGAACTGTGACCCTCTCAACCCTAAATTGCTTTTCTGTGTCCCAAAGATTTATCTGAATTCTGGCCATGGCCAGTGACAACTCACCTCCTGCTTGGCTGTTCTACCTGAAGGTGAGCCGCGCCTCGTCTGCTGGGGCACTTGCCAGGACTGAGCTCCTGCACCCCTCTGTGTCTCTCCAAGTCTCCCTGGTGATCCCCTTCAGCTTCTGGGGGTTGGAGAAGCCTATCAGCCATGGGGTAAAATTACGTAGCATAATCATAGGAGTTCAGGGCAGAGGGATCCTTGGAGGTCTAGGGCCTTTTGCTTTAGGTGGGAAAATTAGAAATCGTGCTATGTGCAAAGTCACAAAACTGATGAATAATAGGTGTTGGTACTGTACCTGAGTCCCTCACCCTCTAGAAGGGGCTCCTTCCACTCCCACCTTCACGGAGTTTCTCAGACAGGTGTGGACCTGTGTGCTTGTGCCTTCAACCTGCCTGCAGGGCTCATTCCAGGCCTTGGCCCCGCCTCGGTTCACAGCAGCCAGAGGCGCCCCGAGCACAGGCTGGCAAGGGCTGACCCACCTGTTCCTCGTCCCTAGCAGAACTCTCCTGTATGCTTTCTTCCTCCGCACCGGGCTTCCCCCAGTTAGGAAAGCCCGAGAGAAGGACGAGAAAAGAGGGATGACAGGATGTTGCTGGAACCGGCAAAGAAGCGTTTCCTCCTGCCTCTCTTCTGTTCCTGCCTCGGCTAATTAATCTCCGACACTGCATTCTCTCACACATCGATCGAAGCCGCTCAGTCTCCTCCACCTGGGGGACTGGGTGGGGCCAGTCTCAGCATAGCCCAGGGGCACGGGAGACTGGGTGTCAAAGTAGAAAGTAATGAATCGGGTGACATACATGATAAGTGAGGCAGGTGTGAGCCCAAAACGGCCAGGTCCTGGATGGCAAGGAATGCTTCAATCTTCCAAGACAGCTGCGCATGTCCCCCGTCCCCCCTCGCCCCTCTGTCCTCCCTCCCATTCTCTCTCGGCCCATCTCTTCTTCCCCCAACCCCGGTCTTTCCTCCTCCTGCCCGTCCTTCCTTCTTCCCTCTCCTCCAAATCTTTTCTTCCTCCTCCCTTTCTCTCTTGCTTTTTTTTAAAATCCTCACCCAAGGATATATTTTTATTGATTTTAGAGAGAGAGGGGAAGAGAAAGAGAGAGATGTGAGAAACACTTATCAGCTCCCTTCTGTACTTGCCTGGACCAGGAATGCAACCTGCAACCTGTCCATGTACAAGACGAAGCTCCAACCAGCTTAGCCACCCGGCCAGGGCTCTCTTTCTTTTTTTGCCAGAAAAGAAGCAGCTGACAATGTCTACTTCTTTAGTGTCTCATAGGATCTTTGGCTAAAAGAAAGATGCCATTCAGCCATCCAACAAACTTTTATTGAACACTTACTAAGTGTCCACAGGCCCTGGGTTGGAATCCAAGGCTACCGGACCAGGCAACAATGACCACGGAGAGATGGCTTTTTGGGAGGCCCAGGAGCCAGGTCTCAGGCGGGAGGCACCCGGGCCTTCAGCACCCACCCCTGTTGGGGGGCCTTCCACCCTTCTTACCTGCAAGTGCCAATGCGAAAATATCCATCTTCAGTGAAACGATAGAATCTGAGATCCCACCCAGCAAAACAGAAAATGCAGCCAAAATCCTAGCCGTGAATGAATGCTCACAAAGTCAGGCTTACCTTGACCACACCACAGAAGTGACATGTCGTTTATGAAAAGCGAACCTTAAGTGGAAGAACGCAGGTGTCTTTCTAAACACACCTCCTTACGAACTTGGCAACTCTGAAGAGTTTATAAAGGTTCACTGACCGCGTGGCCACAGACCCTTCCCTTGCCGTCTCGATGGGCAGAAAAGGCCACCTCTGTTTTGCTCCGCCAAGACGGTGGTACGTACAGCTCACCAGGCTAAAACCAGCGGTTGTATTCAGTTGTACCTTTCAGCATTTCAGAAACATGGATTCCATTTATTATATAACTTCCACCCCCGTCCTCTCTCTCTGCGCATCAGCTGCCTGACCATGCGCAATGCGGTCTGAGGTTACCTGCTGCCAGGTACACCTTGACGTTCTCCTCTGCTTTCGCACTCACCCCATAGCCTCCCTGAAGAGCCCCTGGGACTGTGATTATTCTGATTTAGGCAAAGTCTCTATCAAAGCACATACTTCTTCCCAGGGTTTATAACCAGGTCATAAAACTTTACCTGAAACTGAAGGAAGCCAGGGCTGACTGCAAGGCAGTGGTGGGAACCGAGATGGAGCTGGAAGAACCCCTTCAGTTGCTTCCAGGGATGCCCATCAAACGCTTCCACCCACCCGCCGCTGCTCCTGGGATACTGCGGTCTGGGGTGGCAGGGTTCCTGCACAGTTGGCTCTGGTGGACGGGTGTTTAATTTCCTGCTTCCTATGTAGGATTCCGGAAGCAAGAAACTGAGTCACACTCCATTTTAAAGAATGGCAGCATGTTCGCATGCTCTTCAAAGAAGAGAGCTTTTCTTCTTTAACTTAAAAGTAGATGAGGAGAATGAATAAGGTCTTACGTGTTCAAACTGTAGAGCAGCAGCATTGGCAAGGTCACCATGGATCACCAATGCCCAGTCATGACTTGGAGCCTTGACCTCCCAGCCATGGTCCCATTGGATCATTCCCCTGCTGGTGGATCTGCCGATGGGCACCCGCACTGCAGCTGAGGTCTGGACAAAAAAACACAGGCTCTGAGAAACTGGTCTCGAGAAATGAAACCTATCAGGTGATGACGAATGCCACGGACTTGTTGCCTTGGTCCAGGAGCCATGACATCTCCTGAGAGCTTGTTCAACATGCGGACCCTCAGGCCCCTGCCAGACATGCCGAATCCTGCCCTCTGTGCCAGAGATACTAGGGATGGTCAAGTTTGAGGAGCACTGGGCAGAAAAGTAGATCGACCCTCCTAGGCCCAATCTGCTCTGTGGATGTCACCTAGACGTCAGGCCACGTCACCGTCTGGGTCATGCTGGAGACAGCAATAAGCCAGCTGCCAAGAGGCAACTAAGATCCCTAAGAAGGCTCGCTGTCCCAGACACTCCACGAATCCACACCTGGTTGCAAATGTCATCCGTGGATTAGTTAACAGCACATTTGGTTAGTTCAAGTCCTCTGCTTGCACCAGGATGTCAAAGGTGATGGAAAGAGACAGGACAATTGTTACATCTGCCACTGAGACCTAAGCTAAGCAATTGCGTTTAATTCTAAGAGCGATAATAACAGGCGATGTCTGTATTATTTAATGCTTTTTTCTCGGCAGAGCAATCTTCACTGACTGGTAACCAGTGGACTGCTTTAAAACGGCGTATGGTCACTATTCTAATCTTTATCAGCACATGGATTTTGTCTCCCTCCAAACATCCTGGTTTCTCATCCCTAAGCTGGTGACTCACCCAGACCCACTGCCCAGGCCTGATCTGCGGTCCCAAATCAGAACCCCCTCTCCATCTGAGGCTACTCCTGGGCTCGGGGCACCCCATCCCTGGTTCCCCCAGATGAGGGAGGAGAGCGCTGACGCTGAGGACAGAAACCACGAGTCCTGTGGAACGGAGCGCCCTTCGCTCTGGGTGAGGCAGTGCAGATTCAAGCACCTGTCTGCCTGCCGGAAGTCCCACCTTGAGAAGCGATGACTTGAGCGAAGGGAAAACACCTGTTTTTCACCGTGGTGACAATGTCTTTGTCTCATTAACGGGAGTCACTTCCAGCTGGTGGTCACAACTCTGCCGTCTGACTGTTAGTTGACTATTAGTGCTCTTGCCTCTTCAGTAAATTGTAAAACTCGGCGGGCAATTGTTCTGCATGAAAATAAGTAAAATTTCTCCAGGATTTGTATCTTTCTGTCACATCTGTTTACATATCGATGTCCACAGTTTAGTGTTTCCCTGTTGCAGGAGAGAAAGGGACCGGCGAGCTCACAGGAGCCGGCTGAGGACATCCACGTCAGCTCAAGGAAGGGCTGCGATGTTGTCATTTCTCCACGACACAGAACGGACATCCGTCTTCCTACAAAAGAGGAGTTCCGCGGGTCTGAGACAAATTTTGTTGCACTCTGAATGATATGTGTGCTTTTTATGTTTATGAAACTACCATCCGGCGAAAAATAGCAGCCTAATATTTTGACATGGTCATTTGAAAGTTTTACTGCCTGCAAGCGTGATCCATTTTGTTGACAAAAAGCTCTCCCAGGGCTCTTTATGGTGCCCCTGCCTGCTCCCGCTCTCTCTGAGTCTGGCATTTCTGTCCCCTCCCTCCTCACTGTCTCCCACCAGACTAATTATCAGCTCATTAAGGCTGTCCTAATGAATTATGTTTCAGCATTAAGAAAGGGTTGGGGATGAATGTGGGTGTCAGTGAAGGGGGGAGGGAATGGGGATGGGAGCAGGGAGTCACCGACTCGTCCACTCGGCCGCAGGAGCCGGCGTGGGTTCCAGCTCAGTGCACACACCGGAAACTCATCAATATTTCAGCCACCGTGAGGTTCAGACTGATGTAAACATGCTCTCAGGAGGAGCTGGCGCCCTAGGACTCCTTGGTTCTGCAGACATGGAAATTCTCCCAAAGGTGACGTTGCACATGCGTGTCTAGGCAGATGCCCACGCGTGGATGGAGAGGGCAATGGGAGGAAAGGGCACCCAGGACATCCAACAGGGACACAGGCAGGCCAGAGCAGGGAACACATGGATTTTTCTGCCAAGATGACCAGTCACTCGCATGGGGTGGGGACAGTGCCAGCCAGCATAGCTCATCTCTTATCGCCTTAGAAAACACCCACCCACCATTACACTTTTACCACTCACTGCTTTAATTCTTCCCTGTGTTGCAGAGAACAAAATAAGATACCGCGTGTTTCTGCAGCCATTGGGACACAGGAATCACGGCTGCCTGAGAACAAAGGCGGCCTTCGATGCCTCATGTGCCCCTGGCATTAACAATCAGAAAACGGTGCAGACGATGGCTTCAGACCAGATCAGGTCCTACAAGCAAGTCAAAAACCGAATTACAGGGGAGCAAAGTGCAGCACTATGCTTTAAAATGCCAAATGTATTTTAAAGGGCTTGGTTTGTATTTTTCTCCTGCTTTCAGAATGGTGTCGGTGATATTGATCATAAGGGTATTATTTTCTTATTTCAATAATGACCCGCATCTCACGTCTTCTGTTTACTAAGTTTATCAAGAAAAGAAATACCAAGCTTATCAAATCACATCGCCGGCATCTGACTTTTTTTTGTTTTCTGCTTATAATTATACTGATGTTTTCCTTCTATAGCTCTGCAAAGCACTGGACCAGCTGAGCCGCAGCACGCGGGGGACCACGTCAGCCCCTGAGGAGAGGCAATCACCCTGCAATAGGAAGAATAGAGCTAATTAATTATCACATTTGGCAAAAAAACTCCTTTGTAGCTAAACAGATAATAGAGATGATAAATATCACTCTATCTATGGACTTTTTGGTGTTAAATGATGCTTTTCTCAGACTACACAATAGCAAAAATTCACATTAGAGAAATATGGTTGACTTCACCAGTAATGCCCACCTTAATGGATTTGTTACCTCTCAGCAAGCATATGTACCTACATCCATGCAGAGCTCTGAATTGACATTTCCATGCAGATTTCCAAATGGTGTAAGCAGCAGAGGTCATTTTAATCAGGTCTGCGAAAAAGAAGCCAGTGGACCGCTCAGCACTCAGAAGAGTCCTTCACAGCCCGTGGGCGGCCATCCCAGGACCCGCCTCCTCCAGCCCTGGCCCTCCTGCACACCCACTGCGTCCTACCCAGAGGTTCTCTAGAACATGTCACTTCTTCATTCTTTCCATTTATTTTTCCTTCATTGCAGCCTGCACAATGCAAGAACTTACAGGCCAATGACAAAGGGTCCTTTACATGTAGGGGAGGGAAAGACCCAAATGTTCAAGCAGGAGAGAACAGAGAGCATAAAAATGGACCAGTGTGGTAATTCATTATGTTAGCCACGCATTAATTCATCCATATGGCACTGAAAGGACTCCTCTTCCTGGAAATGTCCAAATGACAAGGAGACATACAACCACATGCATTAAATAGTTTCAGCATCATTTTTCCTAAGAACATGGGTTGGATAATCCTACCTTACATGCACTGAGAAACTCCTAGGTAGTAGGCACCAGGCAATGATAATTCATTTAATTCTCACAAGGGCCTAAAAATGGGACCATTGTTACCACTTTACAGATGGGAAAACTGAGGCCAAAGAAAGTGAAGTCACAGCCTGAGGTTACAATGGTAGGTGGCAGTGGGAAGTTTTAAACAAAGTCTGCCTAGTGCTAGAGACCTCACTTTGTTTTTTAACTATTTTACCGTGGTAAAAACATAACATGAGACCTGCCCTCTTAACCGAGTTTCAAGTCCAGTCCAGGAGCGCTGATGTAGGCACCCTTTGTACAGAAGATCTCGAACTCACTCATCTTGCTTAACCGGAACTTTGTGCCTGTTCATTAGCACTCCCCACTTTGCTCCCCCTAAGCCTGTGGCAGCCACCACTGCACTCAGAGTCTGCGGATTTGCCCATTTAAACATCTTAGACAAGGGGCATCCTGCAGCCTTGTCATTCTGTGCCTGGCGATGTCACTTAGCATAGTGCCCTCAAGGCTCATCCATGTCCCTGCACATTGTAGAAGTGCCTCTTTCTAAAGGCCAGTCACATTCCATTGTGCGTGTACACCCCATCTTCTGTACTCACGTGCCCATGGACGGGCACCGAGCTTATCCTTGGAGCTCAGCTGCTCTAAATAATGCCGCCGCGGACATGGAGGTGCCGGTGTCTCGTTGAGATCCTGATTTCAGTGATCTCAGATGCAGACCCAGGAATGGAATTGCTGGATTATGCGGTGGTTCTGTCGTTCATTTTTTATGAAACTTCATTCTGTTTTCCACAGAGGTGCATCATCGTGCCATCCTCCCCCCCCACCACCAGCGGTGTGCAGAGGTGCCCTTCTCTCCACATCCTCACCAGTGCTTGTCTTTGCTGTGTCGTTTGTAGTCATCCCAGCAGCTGTGAGGTGTCCTCTCCATGTCCCTGGTGGCTCAGATCACACGAGATGCCCAGTACAAGTATGGGCCATGCTGTGGCCGCCGTCAGTACCAGTGCACACATCTGGTCAAGGCCAATGTGTGCTGGGCACTGGGGTAGGGAGATGGTGCTCACAGGTGTGGGTCTGGAGGAAGGGTGGGCTTCCTCAGGCAAAACCCAAACCTGGCATCCACCCTCCTGGGAGCCACGTGTGGGGTCTGCAGAGTAGGGAGAAGGGCTGCCTGTGTCTCCCACAGCTCCTGAGGGGCCCAGGGCAGGACACACACTGAGAAGAGCATTTGGTCCAAATGCAGACACGGCAGCTTCCCTCTCGGTCCTCTTGTCCCTCCAAGGACGCCAGCTGCCTCGGCCTGGCTTTGCTAATTCAGGAGTGGATGACGGTTTTGTGTGGGGTTGAGTTTTTCTGTTTGATCAGTTCTCAAGCCACCAGAGGAAGGGACAATTTGCACTTTCCCCTTGAGAGGGAGGAGAGGCCCCACTGGAGAGTGACAGCACCAGCCCGCCCAGGGAGGCAGCCGTATCTGCCAGGGCCATCACACGTCCCCGTGCCTATCAGCAGCGCCTGGCAGCTGGGGAGATACATTCAGATAAAGCAGCCAGCAATCGCCGATAACAAGCCCCTCAAATGCCAGGCTGCACAAAGCACCGCATTGATTGCTGCACACAGCCCGCCTGCCCCTGGCTGCCGTGCTCTGCTCCTCTCGCCTCTGCTTTTCACACAGCCAGGCGGCCAGGCTCTGGCGGGGGTAATCTGCCTGTGGAAAAGGCCATTGTGCCTGCACACTCATTGTGTTCGTTGCTAAATGGTATTTAGCAACATCTAAACTCCCAGCCCTTCTTTCTGCCCCTCTGGGGTGGGTTTCCCTCCCAGCCAGGCCCAGGCTCACCCTCCTCCCCATACCCTTCTCACTCCTGGAGCCCCAAAGCCAGGATCAGGCACTAAGCTGGCCCCATAAGCCTCCCGGTTGGACAGGGACCCCTCCAACAAAGCCCAGAGAGGAGAAGGGGAGTTAGGGGCCCAGGAGCCCATGTGAGGCAATGGGACCCAAGCCCGGAGGTGTTGGAGAGATGCTTGATGCCAATAGGCTCATTCAGGCTTCCCACTGAGCAGAGGATCTTTTCTGTGCAAGAGACCACCTTACAAGTCCCCATGAAGGGACATGAAAGCCAGAAAGCAGAACCGGCCCAGTGCACCACCCAGCCCAAGCCTCCGATTCACTTCCACCTGCTGGTGTGGGAACCCACCATCACGGCCATCCCTGGAGCTGCCAGGCATGCTGATATTTGCAAGCGCAAGTACCCCAAGAAGGGGACTGTGTCAGAAAATAAGTTCAGCGACAGTAGATTTCTTTTTTTGTGTGCTTTTGAGTATCCTGCTCAGTGCAGAGTTAATGGGGAGCCATTCCAGAACTGTTTTGCAGAAATAAATGCCTCCCATACCGACTGTTTGCTCAGCCATTGCTGGCTTGTATTGGCAACCAAACATGACATATTTCCAAGTGACAGGAGAGCCTCTGAAGGGGAAAAACGATCATGTGCATTAACATTTCGCTCTTAATAGCTGCTAGTAAATAACAGAACATGGTCTCTATTGTGGCCCACTGTGCTTAAAATAGTTGCTTTGAAGCAAAAACAGGAGTTAGATATCCAAAAACTACTTTGGAAGATTTAAAAACAAAACAAAACAAAACACAGCCATGAGTAGTGCACCAAGTAAATCAGAATTTAAAGGGTTCAAACATTTTAATTACAAAGAAAACAAGGTGAGGCAGACAGAATAATAGTCCACCAAAGAGGTCCACAATCCAGTGCCCCAAACCCGTGAGTACGCTGAGCTCCACAGCAAAGAGAAGGAGGGTTGCAGATGGGATTGCGGTCCCTCACCGGCTGCGCTGACTGTGGGGCGATGATCCTGGAGTGTCCAGATGCTGATCGCAGGGTCCTTAGAAAAGGAAGCCCAAGGCTGAAGACTAGGCAAGAGCTTCGTGTCGGGATGGGAGGAGGACTCTGCCCGCTGTCACTGGCTTCACAGATGGAGGGTGAGTCCACGGGCCAAGGAATGCGGGCTCCTCTAGAAGCTGGAAAACAAAAGGAAACAGATTCGGCCTGGATTCCCTGGAGGGAACCAGCCCTGCCAGCATCCTGACTTTTGCCCCGTGAAGCCTACATAGGACGTCTACCCCGTGGGACTGTAAGATAAGAAATGTGTTTGTGGTGGTTTGTTGCCACAGAAATAGGGAACTGAGACTGAAGGAGGAGGAAGAGAAGACTGCCACCGATGCAGCGCCGAATGCGTGCCAACCCCAGGCTACGCATTTGACTGCATGACTCACGCAGCCCTCACCACCCGCCCAGGACGACAGCGCTGCCGTCATCCCCGTTGGATGAGTGAGCTGAAGTTTGAAGGTTAACAGGTCCGATTTCAAAGCTCTGGCGCCTAGCCACGTGCGCTTAGCCACAAAGATCCCTCCCTGTTCCTACTATGCTAAAGAATAAAATATTTAATGCACTTGGAGCATGATGGCAGGGATTTTACCTGAGCCATCAGTCCTTGTTTAGAGATTCAGATTTTACAAATGAAATCAAATGCCTGGTGAGCGCGTCCCTGCGTTATTGAAAAGCTGTGTCAACTGCCGCCACCATGCAATATTAGAGATTTCCTAGATGAGTTTGTGGAATTACTTTGCATGCAGCATTCACAATAAATTCCTCCAACAGTGCTTTCTGACAGAACCAAATTTGACATTTATAATGGCCCCAGAAAAGCTTCTCCCTAATGACACCATGTCACTGCACGACGCAGAAATCAAAAGCGATGTTTCTAATAGAAACGCGGTCTCCGGTGGGAAGGCAGGCGCTCGAGGAGCCCCAGAAGTCAAGGCGGCCAGACCCTGCAGGGGCTGTGAGGGGCTCACCATGCAGTTTGCTCACAAGGACAGGGATGCAGAAGTGAAGGAGAAGCAGCTTCTCAAGAAAGAATACTCTCCAAAATCCTTCAGAAAAAAAATCCCAAGTGTGTGTCATTAGGAAATCTTGATACTTTAATGATGGTGAAGCATAAGAATTCTATTCACCTGTGGCAGAGAAGCCAGCTGTCAAACCAAGACAAGCGCTCCCTCCCAGTGCACTGTTGCTAAAGGAGATGAGTCTTCCAGCTCCCCTTGCATTTAGATGGGACCATGGCACCAGTCCTTACTCTGGACACAGTAAGCCCAAGAAGTGTGCGCCTGTTTGGGGCTGATTAGGAGGCTAATCTGCCTTCAGTATCTTTCATTCCCTTTCCACAGAGAACATGAAAGCCACACAGAGAAGCTCATGCAGCTGTAATAGGGAATCGCCTGGATCCCTGAATCATTATGTGGAAGACGGTCTCCTGGCCACGCTTGTTAGACTATTGCTGCATAACGATCAATTCACCTGTGCTGAGCCACCGAGGTTTCTGGGTTTATCTGTTACAGCTGGCAGCGTTATCTTCGTGAAAACACAGACAAAGGTCAAGGGGAGCATGTCTCATGGTTTGTGCAGCAATACTGACAAGTGCCTGGCGGGGGAGAAGCCGGAAGCACTTCCATGCCTGGTGCGTGGCAATAAAGAACGCTTCCCAGCAGTGTCTCACACGGCCTTTTCCAACGTTATCAAGGTCCCCAGTCTTTAAAGCTCAAAGTTGTGTCTGTTGGCCTGGGATCGATTCTGCTACAGAAGCGACCGTGAAGGTGCCTATGGTTTGCCTCACGCTAAGCCTCACGCTAAGAATCACTATTGATTTTCCAGAACCTTTTCAGGGGAAGATCATCTTGCTTCCAGAAGACACCTTCTAAAAAATGGCTCAAATGCTCATAAGTCCAACTCAGAAACGTGCTACGAGGAAACGCAGTTGTGCGTACGTTATTTGCAGCATAGAGACAGAGAGAGGATGATAATTCTTCAGTGATCTCCATCTCCATTAGCTTGAGTTTTAGAATGGGGGGGAGGTGTTTAAGAGTTCTCATCCCGCCAAAATATCTTCAAGCAAGTAATTGGGTTTAAAAGCTAATGCAGACACTCAGACCACCCTCAAGCGCCCTGGGGAAGGAAAGGAGTTGAGCCTTTGCAAGTCAACAGTGAGGGAGGGAAGGAGCTCAGCAGGAGGTAGACACCCCCAAAGCAGGCTGGCAGCTCTCACCTGGGGGAACCCTTCACCGGTCTCCCCTCCGGCACTGGCTTCAGAGAGGACGCTCAGGCGCACATCGGAATCCTGGTCCTCGCACTGTCTCTGGTGGAGCGTGGAGTCAGCCAGGTCTGCTTTGGTCTTACCTCTGAGATCCTCCCCTGCCCTACTCAGGACCTGCGGGGGTGGGGGGGCAGAGGTGGGAAGCTCTCTCCACACTAGTATAAAATTGACATTTTTGTAGATCAAAAATAAGCAAATATGACCAACTTCATATGATTCAACTTAACGTAATACAAGATATTTAGAAACTAGGAAGGCAAATAAAACACGAACATAGTAAGATTTCTGGCCCATGAATTTCCCGCTACATCACGGGCTCTGTGCCATGTGCTTCCCACACAGTCTCCGTCCTTAGGAGTGAACGCCCGCGCACAAAGGCGCGCCTGTGCACAAAGGCGCCTTTTTAAAAAGGAGGTGAAATATGTAGGGTATTTTTAATATAAATTATTCCCTTTAAAAATGAATAAATTATCATTATTAAAAAATTAAAATGCAAATGAATAAAATGTAGTCTTATGTGCTCAGAAATGGCACATCTTCAAGGAATGGCACGTCTGAGGCTTGCGCCTTGCCAGACCCTCAACCCGGTGTCCGTTTGCTTTTACGCAGAACCCAAGGCCAACCGCTTATGACCGCAGCGATTGGCCACTTCCAGCTCCCCACACAATTCCTGGCAGGTTCGTAATCTTGCTGAACAAAAATGAATTACAATCCTTTACTTCAACTCTTAAAGTATTAAAGCATCTAACTTTCGAACATATGCTCTACCCAAAATGTAAATGTTAAATTAAAAATCTGCCTTTTACTGGCATCCCTACCTAAGTAGATAACTTTTCTCTTGCTCTTCAAGCTCAATTTCCCTTGTCTTGATGCCATTTTATGCATTTTTTTAATCTTTTAAATTCTAGTTGGTGAACAGCATCAGTAAACAATCTTAGAGAACCAGTTATGAACCAAGGAAGCACCTGCTCTACGCGATGTGAGCTGAGGACAAAGCCAATGGTCCAGACCCAGAACCCTGCACTTCACCAGCACCTGCCTCGGTCGCCCGCATCTAGACTTGTGCAGATTTGACTTCTGAAATCTGTAAAACGAAGAGGACCCATGCGCGGCCTTCCTCGTCAGTGACTGCTAAGTTTCAGAAGTGCGTGATCCATCGGGCTTGGAAATGAACTTTTCTCTTTGAGGAGAGCCTTTTGGATCACTGTTGTCAATAACAACAGCCCGTTGATTCGTCTGTGTTTAGAGCTGGCAGAGCCAGAGAGAGAGAGGGCTGGCCCAGTGGCTTTGTTAAGCTACCACGTCCCCCAAAGAGCTGCAGGCCCCATTCCTTGCCTGTCACGGTCACCCAGCCAAGTGCAAACCGGCAAAGCTTCATTTTTCTGGTTGAACCCCCTCCCCGGGCATTGTGTCAGGGGCACTTGTCCCATGTGCGGGCACCGACTAGACATCACCATCACCCCAGTATCGGTAATAGACATGGGCCGAGGACCCATGACATCTGAAGCAAGAACGGCACAAAGTCCTGGAAAAGGGACCAGCTCAGAACCAGGGAGAGCTGTGAGAAGTTCACTGCGCTCCCTCGCCGTGCCCTTTCTGCCTGGAGGGAGCCAGAGAAAGGAGACGAGGAAGTATTATTCAGATTTAGTCACAATCAATTTCTGTCGCTGGGTGAAAAGAACAAAAAGCCAGGGATCTATGGAAGTCTCCTTATGCAAAGAAAACTTGTAATTAGCATTTGGAGAGCCGGGCTTTGCAAGGAGGCTGCAGCGGTCTGATAACGGTGCCCCAGCATGCCAAGGCCCCCCCACCCTCCGCCTGGCCCCCGGGAGCTCTCTGAGGAAATCTCTCAGACAAGGCTTAACTCGGAAGTTAATAGACAGGCCTCGCCAGAGACGGGATATGCTGCTTTTCAAAGAAAACCACCTGTCTGAGGTTAGGTCACCGTGCTGGGTTATGTCCTGCCCTGCGGGGATGGGTTGGTGGTAGCGGGGGTCTCTGTCTTGGCTGGTCCAGTTCTCAAAGGGCCCTCCAGCCAGAACCGCAGAGGTCACTGTGATGCAGTTTGTCCCCCAGCCACAGCCCTCCAGGCCCCACGTTGGGAGGACAGAGAGAAGCTTCAGTCAGGAAGCCAGCAGGCAGCCCAGCACTGCTGAGTTGCGGCTCAGAGGCCCCGGGCTGCCGAGTCTCTGCTCTGCTCACAGGAGGACGTGTGCCCCGCGGAGCAGGACCCTAGGTAGCCGCACACTTCAAAACCGAGGTCACCTGGGTACCCAGTGGAGGACCACGCAGGCTGCATGAAACCCCCGGAAGAAGACAGGCGTGTCCTACAATGCAGAGACACGTCCAGAGGGCCATCTGCCGCTACTAGCTTGGTGATCTTGAAAAAGGTACTGAAAACTCTTGAGTTTTGTTTAATCAAGAAGAAAAATAACACAAATCAGGCTCTGATGCTTATAAGCTAAGTGATTTGGGCAAATCCTCTACCTTCAATAAACACCCATTTTCTTACCTAGAAAGATAAGACTACAAATATAATTGCCATTCTTACTTAAGAAAGTTGTTACATGAATTGAGAAAACTTATGTAAAATACTTAGCATAATACTTGGAAGATAATAGGCACTTGTTAAATGTTAGACAATCTTTATGTGCTCATTATTCATCTGTTTATTTCTTCATGTAACAAAGGGGAGGAATTAAATGAGGAAAGATACATAGAATGCGTAGCAAAATGCCTAGCGCCCAGTAGGCACTTGACACAATTAATATATTTCTCCTCCTTTTTCACAAACAGGAAAACCAGGATACAGCGGCACAGGGAGATCACACCCTATGGAATGTTGCTGCTAAGAGCTGTTTGTAATCAAGCAAGTCCCTACAGGAAGGACATTGGAAGTGAGAAGGGGACCGAGAGAAACTGAGAGTCTTCTGTCTGCTCTAATTGAAAACCTTCAGGTCAAAGTCAAGGAGTGCGGGGACCTTGGTGGAAGTCCATTTAGCCGACTGGCAAGCTCTGCTCTTGACCTCCGAGAACTGGGAGGTCTTTGAACTCCTCCGAGTTTCTAAGTCTTAGGCCAGAAAGGAAAATTTCTCAGCTGCTTTTTCATGCCTTCAAAATGAATTAATTTTCTAAATGGAAAATTGAAGTAATTAGGTTATAGACTGAGTGACATTTACTAAGGTGAAAAGCAGGGAAATTTCCATATCCTTTGTTAAACAGTCATTAGATGTATTAAGCAATGTGAACTAATCGCTTATATTCTTCCAAATGTGATTATTCTTTTCATGCCAAAGCAAGCTCAAGCTCACAGGGACCCAGCAGACCATGACGATTCAGGAAAGCCCCACATCGCCTCTGCAGTGTCCTTCCAGGGCCATCGGGTTCCTGGGCAGGTGACAGATGTGCTCAGGGCCAGGGGCAGCGTTCTGCACTCACTTCCACACGCCCTTCCTGCGGACAATCCTTCTACCGACCTGTCTGATCTCACTGATTCCAGACTATTTCCAATAGCACCTCCTACGTGCTAGACACTGTTCTAAGGTCCAGAGCACCAAGAATAACAGACAAAACTCAGTTTCACGGATTTGGCATTCCAGGAGGGGAAGTCAGAGAGCAAATGAAATGAGTAGCCCCTACAGTAAGTTAGCTGGTCATTGCCGTGGAGAAAAGGGGCAGTCGTGTGCGGAGGCACTGCGCTTAGGAACAACGGAGGGGGTGAGGGAGTCAGCTGCACAGATCACTGGGAAGGGGTTTCAGGGAACAGAATCATCGTGCACAAAGGCCCCACCTTGTCCTGGGAGCAGGAGGGACCCGAGTGACTGAGCAGGAGGTGGTGGTAACAGAGAGTCTGAGAGATGAGACGGGTCAGCCGCTGCGGACACTTGGACTCCTGTTCTCAGTGAGACAACAAGCCACGGGGAGGTTATGAGCAGGGAGTTCCCACTCAGAAAACACACAGATACCCATAAACGAGCAACGTCAGAAATTAGCGTTTCCCCTCAAAGACCTGCTTCCTATGTTGATCTCCTAAGGGACATGTGACTCCTTTGTCTTACGTGTAGTTCCTGCTCCCTGATCTTAATTGTCTGGGGGTCTTGACAAGGAAGGAGGGAATAGGAACCACACCTGACACAGAGATTAGATCCAGTTTTAGAATAGTGACTGAGGAGGAGCCCAGGAGAAACTGTGTCTGCAATATGCAGCTGTAACCGGAGCAGGTCTCTCTCTGCCCCACCCCCGCCCCAGCCGTACACGTGTGAAAGGAATCATTGTGAAAGTCACCTGAGGGGACGTGTTTAAAACACTTGCCATAAACTTAGCACTTAATCAGTGGTCGCCATTCCTACTTACAGAGCACCGTCTTATGTCCAAGGCAATCCAAGTCTAATCGGTGTTCCTGAGCTCTCCTCCTACCTGGAGACGCCTCCTCTGCCCCCACCCTCAGGTCCAGGCACCATTCCTACTCCTTTGCCAAGTTCTGGTCAATGCCACCACGTCCCTCCAAGTGTCCCTCCCATCGTTTCAATCAGGAGCTCCCACTGGGAGCCATCTGGTGCCGCAGGGGCCATTCGGAGACACCTGGAGACAAGTGTGGTTGTCACAACTGGGGCAGTGCTAGTGGCTTTTAGTAGATAGAGGCCAGGGATGCCGCTAACCATCCTAGAGGGCACAGCATCCCCACGACAGAGAGTCCTCTGTCCCCAAAAGGCAACTGTGCTCCAGCTGAGAAACCCTGCTCTAAATGCAGTAAGTGGGGCATCACCCTTTCTTCCGTAGATATAAAATATAAATATAATCTATACACGCTTCTTCTTCATAGACTCTGGTTCTTGTCCCTGGCCACTTGGGCTCACTTCCTGACATATAGTAGGTACAGTTATTAAGTGGATTTGCCAAAGCAGACTTTTATGGAGACAATGGTACCGGACAATTCCTACTAAAACTCTGCCGGTCCGAGGGCCAGAGGCGTGGACTGCAAGTGAAAAGTTCCATATCGTGTTCTTCCAATTTCCACAGGCAGTTCAACAGAGCCTTGCGTTCTAAGTGGATTAAATAAGATAAAATTAATGAGTGCAGCCCCTTGTCATTGTTTTCAAACACAAATTAAGGACTTCAGGGAGGAGGGAAACACGACACATTTCATGTGACCCACGTCTGGAGTGAGGGGCACAGGACGCTGCCCAAGAGGGCGGCCTTGTTGACGTGGAGCTGGACGAGGTGGCTGGAGGAAGACCCGGGTGGCAGGTCAGGGGCCAGGTCTGCAATAACGCCTCCATCCCTGTCTCCCCTGAGTGGCCACCACCGTCAAGGCTGCGGAGAGCACACGGCGTCTCGTTGGAAAAGCAAGGCTGGCTCATGCAGGTTCTTTGTCCCTGTTGGGTGGACGCAGAGGTCAGGGTGTGGGGCTGATGTCAGCCACCACCGGCCCCTGCAGCAGGCGCCTCTTTGCTGTGCATGAAAGTCACATTCGTCTGTGGTTGGCCTTGCTCTTTTCTTTCCACTTATCTCAAGTTGCCAATATTCCCTTTCTCCAGAGAAATGCATCATTAATACACAAAGGCCCCTAAGAACCTGGGGACTAAAAATCTTCATGAGACCGAAATTCAGAAGAATCAACATGGAATGGATAGACCCAGCATGTGAAGAGAAGCTAGCCTGCAGAGACGGTCGATAAGTGAGCAAGGAGGAGACTTTGGTGTGTCCAAGTCCAGCAGATGCAGCCAGGATTTAACTCCAAGGGAACAGATTTGAACACAAAAGAAGGTAGTGATCTAGGCCATGGAATCTTGACTGAGAAAAGTCTGCCTAGGGGAAGGGGCAATCTATCTCTCTCACTCCCTTCTAGAAGCTTCTATCTCATGGTTTTCTCCTGTTTGACTACCTCGGCCAGCTCCCTCACACCTCCCTCCACACACTGTTCTTCCTCTCTGCATCTCAGTTTCCTGCACGATCAGATGGAAGACTGGCATCTACCTCACCACGCAGGGTGGATATGTATTTGGCTGACATTAGTTTACCCTCTCCTGGTTTGAGAGTCTCCTTTCATCTCTGCCCAAATAACAGGGCCATTTTGTTGGTGCAATTACTCTTCACTAAGTGTTAGAAAGAAAGCCATTTAAGTAAATTTATATGAGTATATTCCTGACTCATTAGCCCTTCAAAAGCCATGTGGTATTTTGGGGGACTATGGTATCCCAAAAGATTCAACACTTTGTAGGCCTGTTGATTCCAAATAGTATGATAGAATGAATGAACAAATTCTAAGTAGCATTGACCAGGAACCGGGCTCCAGGTATGACTGTTCCAAGCTCACCCTCTGCTCTTCAATATCCAGGAATGGCTGGCCAACAGCTTTGTCTTGGTAGCCCTGTTCTCTCCAGGCTATGTGGTGGCTTCTCCCTGCCACTCTCTCCCATCAAGGTACTCTATTACAAATGTGGAGAGCTCAGCACCCTGTCCTCTACCCATGGTGCACCCGGTTCCTTGTCCTTAAGTGACCTGGGGCAGTTGAGGAGTGGCCACACTTTGGTGCATGTTGGTTCCATAGGTTGTAACAGGAGTGACAGCCACCTGAACTGTCCAAAAGCTCCTTGAAGCACATGGAGTTCACCTATTTTCTGTCAAGTAGTGCAGAAAACATGTCGTCTGCCTCCCACAGTGCAAAACACAAAGATCAGAATTATCTCTCAATTCCTTCCTTGCCTGAGAGACCAGTGGTCATGAATTTGGATGGACTCCTTAATCAGACAGACCTGGGTTTGAATCTCAGATCTAGCATTTGACGCCTTTGCCATTTTGGAGACGTTAGCTAGTCCCTTGGTCTTTAAAAACCCCGATGTCTAAGATGGGCGAAGAACAGTGACAGGCTCCCTGGAAAGGTAAAGGTGGGAAATCGCAGAACCCAGCTCCCTGTGCTCACGTCGGTGCTCAACGCTGGGGAGCTCAGCTGGGGGTCGTTGCCGGGGCTGTTACTTCCCATCCTGGTCAAGAAGGACTTCTGAGTCCTTGTCAGCCTTCCGATGCGCCCTCGGGTGCCCCATGCGCCTCTGTCCACACGCCCATTGTCACTACAGATGGGAGCCCTCCTACAGCCGATGAATGATGATGCGTTTCACAAGTGTTCTTATGCACTAGCCTTCCCAGCCCCTCTAGTTCGGTGATTTTTCTGAAAAGAGAAGCAGATGTTTTTAAAAGAAGAAAATTGTGATAGAGTGGATGGATGAGAGAGAAGCAAATTTTTTGTCCACTTTCAGTGCTTTTGTAAGACCCAGCAGACATTGCCCATTAATGCCTTAGAATGACAGACGTGTCGCTTTCCCTGCCTCCCCCCCATCCCCCCATGCAGCTGTGTCCCTCCTCCACGGCATGGGCGCCAACCCCACCACAAAGCCAGGGATTCACGGAGTCTGTGTCTGCTCCTTTAAAAAATGTGCTGTAAGGGAAAAGCTGGAGGCATTAAGAAGTGCAAAAATCAATCCTACACCATGTATAAGCAGAGTAAATTCTATAGGAAGCTTTACAATAATGGCTGTGTCAAAGGAAAGGGCTTTATCATCGGCATCTGGGTAGCAGATGAAATTATAGTATTGGGAATTTGACAGTAGAGTAGCAGAAACGAAATTAGGAAAGGAAAAAATAGAACTGCTTCTAATCCATGTTTCTTTCTTCAATGTGCTTAGGATCCACTGTCCTGCAGAGAATCTGGGGCTCTGGGGGTGAAAGAGGGCTTTTGGCCTCAAGGGTCAAGGTCTAGGAAAGCGAGTGCCTGACCCAGGGAGGGCGCTGTCCAGGCCGGGGAGTCTCCCAGTGAGATTTCAAAAACACACCCGAAATGCCTCAGCGTCTCCTCCCTCATCTACCAGAGAGCCCCCCAGGGAAACCTCACCCCATGAAGTCCCCTTCCCTGGTGGGGGCTGCCTTCAGAGGCCACCTGCAGGCAGACGCTGACTGGTCCCTGCACGCCAGAGGGGGAGCTGAGTGAGTGTCAGCCCTTGTCATTGAGACAGGGCACAGACACCCTGCGGTGATGTCACCAGCCTCGGCAGTTCAGCGATGTCAGCTACCAGCAGCCCAATTCATCAGGAAACCAGAAACATGACGGTCCTTGGAGACGTACCAAGAGACAAGCAGAGTCGACGTGGGTTTGTCAAACTAAGAAAAACAGAGGCTAGAGGACCATTTCCCAGGTATTCTCATGAGTTGAGTTGGAAAGAAAGAGTGGCCCTGATTCTAGACAGACTTGCCACATGCGTCCAGGTCGCACCTTGCACACAGCCACAGCCGCCCTCTTCCTGCCCGCCCACTCCCATTCGGAACCTGTGAGGCTCGAACTGGTGGCAGCCTCAAAAGATGTTTCCTAAAACCAGGAACTGAATTGGAGCATATTTCATGAAATAGTTTATTAACCCTAAAATACCATGCGACTCCGCGAGGGCAAGAATGGATTTCATTAAGGCAGTGTTCGGCAGGTACCTGTCTGCGCATGATGCCATGGGGTGCTGCAGAAAAGCAGGTCAGGAAACTCATCGTTCATGCCAGGAGAACTCTTACATGCCATTGGAATAATTAGACAGAGCCACAGACAACTGTGAGACACAGAGCAAGGGGTGTCGGCGAGAAGTGGAAGGCCCTGCAGAGACTCCTCGAAGGGAGAGGTCACATGGGATCAAGGGCACAGAGAGAGGCTTCCAGTACTGGCCTCGAGGACGGAAGTTCAGAAATTATCTCAGAAAACAGACCAAACAGATTAGTGAACTCCATCCTGAGGGAACCACAAAAATAGAAGCACAGTCAATAAGAAAGTACAGGTGCAAAGAGAATTTATCTACCCATTCATTCGTTAATTCAACATTTATCAGAGACCTGGTATTGGCCGGGCCCTGCTCCAGGCACTGGATGCAGAGCAGAGTGGGGAATGACGCAGACTCTCCCAGGGCTCAGAGATAGATCAAATCCACCGATTAAAAAATACCAGAGAGTGAGGAGTGGCAATCAGAATAGGGCCAGCGATGGGATAGTGCATGGCATTCAGATTGAGATCGGTGGCATCGGCCACAGGAAGGAAGGGTTCCTGATGGAAGGAAGAGCAGCAGCGAGGCCCCAGGGCAGGAATGACCTTGACCATCTGCAGGAGAGTGGTGTGGCCAGAGCATCAGAGGGGAGGGGAGCAGGGCTCACAGGGAGGATGGAGGGAGAGGAAGCAGCAACCGCAGGTTACCTAAAACAGGGTAAAGAATCCCGATTTTGTTTTAGGTGAGTTGGGAGGCTGTGGAGCTTTTGGGGTGGGGGCGGGGGGAGCATGACCTGATTCATGTTTTTTTTTTAATTTTTTTTTTTACTTTATTGTTGTTCAATTACAGTTGTCTGCATACTCTCCCCTCCCCTCCCCCTCCAATCCCACCTCCCTTCCTGCCTCCCTCCCCACCCTTGGTTTAGTCCATGTGTCCTCTATAGTGGTCCCTGAAAACCCTTCTCCCCATTGTCCCCTCCCGCTCCCCCCTGGTTATTGTTAGATTGTTCTTAATTTCAATGTCTCTGGTTAAGTTTTGCTTGCTTTTTGCTTTTGTTGATTATGTTCCGGTTAAAGGTGATTCACGGTTTTGAAAGACGACACCGGGCCCTGGGTGCGGATGCTCAGCCAGGAGGGACACAAGTCTGGGAAGAAGCAGGTATCAGTAACGCACAGGCGAGGCGGAGCGGGAACAGGGAGAAAGGGGCGGGTGGAGGTGTTCCTGCCGGAACTGGCAGAACTAGCAGACAGCCTTCTCCGAGCCCCGAAGGGAAGGCCACGGTTTTGCCTGAAGCACTTGGTGGCTCTAGCCTCCGAGGGGGGGGGGGGGGCATGTTTCAGAGAGGAATTCTACTGTGGCCAAATTAAATGTGAGACTTAATGGTAACATAAGCGCTCGTGCTAAGATGTCAGGAAGGAGCACACATGATTTGTTTGGAAAGAGAAAAAGAA
Organism: Micronycteris hirsuta; assembly: GCA_004026765.1. Taxonomy (NCBI): domain Eukaryota; kingdom Metazoa; phylum Chordata; class Mammalia; order Chiroptera; family Phyllostomidae; genus Micronycteris; species Micronycteris hirsuta. The sequence continues at coordinate 76,728 of PVJI01000970.1, forward strand.
AAAGAAGGCAGTAACTGGAACAGTACAGTAAGCTTTTTTGTGTTCAGATCAGAAATATTGGAACATTTTTATAGACTTTTCTCCCCCAGAATATATGTTACCATTCATAGCTATTTCTGATAGAAAAAGACATAGAACAACCAACTGTAAGAAACTCAAGAAATACCAAAAAGGAAAAAACCCAAGGAATACCAAAAAGAAAATAAACCCAAGAAATGAAAATTAAAATAAGATTGTGATATTTTTCACCCTATAGAATAGTGGGAAAAATTAAAAATATCAAATAATACCCAGTGTTGGTGCAGATTGAGGAAATGGGCATACTCATATACTTTGACAGAAGTATAAATTAGTACAGCACTTTCTAAAATCCGTTGGGAGACAGCTATCAAAGCCATTGGATGGAACAACCTCGGCTGAAATGCACCCTGCAGAATCGTGCACAGAAATGGTCAAAAATGCCTGTGTGAGGATGTTCGCTGCCTCCTTTTTGGTCTTAAGAAGTAAGGAAGTAAATCATTTTACATCTACATAAAGTAAACACCCCAACATAGAAAGAAATCTGTATTTTAAGTGGAGAAAAAAAGGAAAATTGTACCATCTGTAGCACGTGATTCTAGTTGCATGATAAATACTTACATTTGTCTATGCATAAGTAAAGTTGTACAAGTGTGAGAAAGAATTAGGCAGGCACACCTCGAGTTTTTCTCTGAGGCTAGCTCAGGAGATGCAAAGGAGAAGGAGAAACTTTTTTTTCACAGTGTGCATTTCAGCAAGATTTGAATTTATGTAACGAGAACGATCACTTTTAAAAATTAACATTAGAAATTAAAGGTAAGTATTAGCAATTTAGACAAGACAGAACACGAACTTCAGAACACAGAGCACTGAGCTAGCGCACTAATTTCTTTGAAGTGTTTCTATACTTAGAAACATGAAATACGAGTCTCGGAAGGAACCTATCCTAAGGGACCAATCAGATTCAAAATCAAAGATTCATAGAAGAGAATGCTCATTGCCACATTCCTTAAAATAGTGAAAAATGTAAAGGAACTTATTATTTGATATTAGAGTAATCATTTCATTAATTACACTCAAATATACAATAGAATGGGAGACAGTGTCCAAACTGTTTTTGAAGATAATTGAATAACATGGAGAAATGTCTTCAACACGGGCTAAGTATAAAAAAGCAAGATGTAATTCACATTGCATATTCCCAAGTGTAAATATACACACATATAAGTATTAATCCATTAAATTAATATTAAAGGAAAGTAAGCCAAAATGTTAACAGTGATTACTTCTTGGTCAAAAAAATTATAATTTAACGTATTCTTTTTATAATTCTAGTTTTTCTAGGTGTACTTCAGTGAGCATGCATTCCTTTTATAATCAGAATGTTTTAAATAAGAGAAGAAATAATACATTAGTACACCTGTTTGTCCCAAAGCTCATTGGATTTTATGTTGTCCTCTTGCTCAACCTGAAAAGACGCTGAAGGTGACTCAACTAAAAGGGAAAGGCCTCAGTGACGCGGCTGCATTTCTCACATTCGTTTCTGCTCACTCTTTCCCAGAGTCCCACTCGTCTTCTGGATGCTGAGATCCATCGAAGTCCGGGGTACCGGCAGCCCCTCCCTGGTGCCGGGAGATCCATGAGCCTGCACTCCAGGCAGCATCTGTTAATACAACAGAAGCTCATTCTTCAGCAGAATTGGAATGGATGCTACTCACTGGAGCCAATGCTGACAGCATCATCACAGGGCTCCAAGTCAGGCGCACACACATGCCACCCCCAGATCCTCACAAGCCCACGTCTGTGCAGAGGACACCTGGCCCATCCCTACCCTAAACCCTGAAGCAAGTCAGGTCCCAGCAATAGTTGGGGCATTCCACAGACATCCCACACCCATTTCCACCAGCTCCCCCAGCCGTGGCTCTCATGTGGCCCAGGGGGAGGCCCCCCACATTTCAAAGGGCTGCAAGGTATACTTTGAGCAGCCTCAGCCTAAGTCGGACACAGCCACAGATGCGAACCAACCCAGGCCTATCTCCGAAGCCTCCCTGAAGATCCCCTGATGGAGCCAACAGCACCAGAATTGCAGAGGCTTGGTCACCTCTGAATTCACATCCTTCAACTCAGCAAGAGTGCCATGCTACTAAATATTAACATTAGTCCATCTTCAAAAGTTACCGAGTATCGGGTAGCAAGCCAAACACTAGATGTGGATTATGTAATTTTATCATTATAACATTCTTACGGGACAGGATGCTATTGGATCCCCGTTTTACAGATGAAGAACTGGGACCCAAAGAGGGTAAGAAATGTGCCAAAGTCACACAGCACGTGGACGACGGGGCTGGGGTTTGAGTCCAGGCTCTGGGTCCTCATCACTACCAGCGTGGGGACTTCTTGTGATGACAACAGACAGCACCCATTCCTCCTTACTCAGTATGTAGTTAGCGACCAATGAACAGCACCGTTATTAAACCTGCAGAATAAGGCTTCAGGAAGAGGGAAGGAAGAGCAAAGCTTTCTAGAGACTTCTGCAACTACCCATGTCTCAGTTCCTCTCTCCCGTCCACCTCAGTGCAAGGCAATGTCTTGCCAACCTCGGGTGGCTCGGAAGAAGGAGGAATCCAGAGCCTTGACAGGAGGTCAAGGTGACCTGTGTGAGTGGCTTCCCTGTACCAGCCTGGGGGTAATGATTCCTGCCCTTATAGCCTTCACGTGTTCATCAGCATTAACTGGTGAAAGGCATTTAAATTCTAAGTCCTGCATCTCTTAGTGCTTCGTTACTATATGGCATCTGCTCAGAACAAGTACGAGGACAAATCTTCTCCTAACCCTTCAGTAAGGATTCCCCTGGGACTTGTGTTCACTCGCTCCTTCCTGAAGTGCAAGAAGCCTTGCAAGTGGTCATTTCCTCTCTCTCTTGTTTCTTATTCAAATGCATGGGATAGAAAGATAAAGAGCCATTTTTAAATCGTGAAATTTTTTCCTTCTGGAAGCATCCTAACATCACCCATTACATGGAACAGATATCGTTGCGTGGCCTGGTCACGTTCCTTGATGTCACAGTATGTTCTAGTATCATTGTAGGTGCCATTTGAGGCTTGGCCTGTGAATGTGCTACATGTCACAGAAGCCACTGACTGCCAAACAACTGATCTTCAATCATGGGACACAGGACAAACGTCACTTTGCATGTCCCCGCCCCCTCCAAGGAAAAGAGAGGTTTCCCGAGGCCCCTCCTCACGGCATCTTCAGTGGGACTTCCTGCGTTGCCACCCACAGTATAATCAGAACCATGGTGACGATGGCTCAAGTGAGGGCACCGGCCCACACCCAGGACTCTACGTGAAGACACCCAGTCACGCTCCTTGCCACTGGTCTTGAATACCTGAGCAGGTGCATCTGGATCTCCGTCACGGACGGCACCTCTGAAGAGGGCTGAGTGGCGCCCACACTCTCCTCCTCCCTCCCCAGCTCAAGTTGCTTTTTTAGTCAAAGAAAACCCTATAAAGGCTATAGAACGCACATGTCCTCTGCATCTCTGAGCTGTTACAAAAGTCATGACTAGTCACTTGGCATACACCCCAGATCCCATATTGGGGAAACATTTCAGGCCTTCCTGTCTCAGCAAAATCCTTCTGGGCATAGCCTGATGACCATCTCCTGTCCCTGCAATTACACAGGCTCTGCTCTGAGACTGTGACCCCTGCATGTCCCCTCAGGCCCCAGCTGGCCGGCTCACTTCCATGCCTGGCTTCTGGGAAGTTGCTGAAGGACAGATCCCAGCAGAAAACCCAAGATTCAAGGATGCCTTGAGGTTAGAGCGTTAGCCTGAGTGCACGGTTCTGAGATGGGAGCACAGGGCGGAAATACAGAGACTCGTCACTCTATCAGGATGAGTCAGAACAGGTTCCAGGAATAGGCTGCAAACTGTCTCTGATCACCACCCGCTCCGAGACTCCGTGAGGACACAGTGACCTCACTCGTGTTCTCAGCCCCAAAATATTTGCCTCCAACCCTTTTCCGACTTCTCTCAAGCTGTAATAAACTCAACTTCAAAGGTTTTTTATTTTCTTCTTAAATGTGACAACAGAAAAATCAGTGTTAAAATTCTACTTATAAATGTGTTTGTGAATGTGTAACTATCTTCGGGGCTACTAGTCATAAATCCAGAGTACAGGAAGTCTTCTTTCTGGCAAGGTTTATGAGAATGCCAACGGCAGTCTGGAAAGTGAAGCATTGCATTGGCAGATAGGCAAATGCGTCAGAAGAGCCTTCAGCTATTACATCTGACATGGAAGACAGGAAGATTCCCCAAGGCCTGGAAATGGACAAACTTGGGCTCATATGAATGAGGAGAGGAGGGAGGGAGGGAAGGAGGAAGGGAAAAAGAACGACCTTACTGGTCATTACAGAGCAGTCAATGAAAGTTGATGTTCAATTACATATTAGAGTTCATTGCATTTTAGAGTCCCTTTGCAAATGCACACAGAGATTCATGATGGCGAACATGGGAGAAAATCCTCTCCAATCCACTCTACTTCCTTCTCTGACCTTGACCAGCCGCAGGGACGCGGCCGGGCCAGGGGCACCAGTGGTCAGGGCCCCAGGAAGAACATTGGAAACATTCAGTAAAAATGTTTGGAAACAGCAGAGAAAGGCGATAGTCCAGGAGATTCAGAAAGGCTCTCCATGGCCCATGGGGACGTGGCAAATTAAGGGTGTCGGACAGAGTGAAGGGCAGAGGGCACTGGATGGCTCTCCCGTAGTTTCCTGTCCGGATGGATGAGGAAGAGAGGCCCACCTCAAATGCTAGAGCGACCTACAGTGATCCTGAGAAATATGGTGAATCAACCCTAAAACCACAATGAGATGTAATCCTGACACAACTCACTGTAAAAAGAACGACGTCAGAATGCATTGCCCGTCCTGAGGAGCAGGAGACCACAAATGCAGGTTGCGGGGAGTGAATCAGAGAATTAGACGTGGCCAGGGAGGGCGCAGGTGGTCTTCTCAGATGTCAGCTGACCACCGACACTTCCTTCCACGTTAACAAGCGGGTGCTTACGAGGTGCCTGTCTGTATTCAGAAGACCTCATTTGCTTAAAATTAAGTATTCCTTCTGAAATTTGTTTTACCATTATTGATTTCCTAACTATGTTGTCATAGATAATGCAAAGATAAACATCAAGTGAGCCCCAGTGAATTACTTCAAATTTCTAATTAATGTATTAGGAATCGACAGGTCTCTGAACACAAAGAGCGGGCATGCCAGCCTTTCCCAAAGGTATGTTCTCGTGGGACTCTAGTCCTAAGAAGTTCTAAGAAAATGGGCTCCAAAGACAAATGCAATACTGATAATTATAATAACAACATCAGCATCAACAACAATTCATTTATTCACTCACACACACACTCTCTCTCTCTCTCACACACACACACACACACACACACACACGCACGCACTCACATGTTACTTTACACCAAGCACTGTTCTAAGAACCAATATGTTCAGGAACCTCAGCAAACTCCATGCCCCTTATCCATACACAAGGGACGTGGACATTTTACTCTCTGGTGGGCCCAATAACAAAGGAACCTTTTCAATGTCAATTAACCTCTTTCATCCTAAATTAACTTGACAATGGAACCCTATTCCTTCATAGCCCCTATTAACAACTTTGGTGAGATGCTGAGGTACATTCATTCATCCATTCCACAGATATGCATTGAATACCTTTTTATGCCACGCCCTGGACTAAGCAAGTGCTAGAGAGAGAATAATAGAGAACTAAAAAGTCAAGACATGCTTTAAGAGAATAAACAAAGAAAGCATATAATGCAGTCTCATTTTTATGCGCACCGGCGGGTATGGCGGACATGCGCTTTGCAGAAACTGTAAAGTCGGGCTCTGCGGTGGCCGGTTGAGCCCACATGGCATCAGTGGTCTAGTACACTTGTCCGCAGACGGTGGGAGGAGTTTTGAGAGCCCCTGTCCCTCAAAATAAAATTTATTTTAATTACCTTTAAATAAAGACCCTAGAGAATCTAAATCTGCATCAGGTGCAAAGGTAATTTGTTCAGCTGTAAGGGAACATCCTTGTCTAAATGAATATGTGCTCGCACAGGCCACTGATAGAAGTTCGAGTCCCTAAAACCTGCAGGAGCAGGGCTGATTGCCCTTGTTCCCCTGGCCGGCCAGCATGGCTCGAGGCAGGGGCTTGGGAGTATACTCCTGGAACTTCATTCCCTTAATGGGGTTAGTGAGGAACTGCAGAACAATAATAAAAATTTGTGTGTGCCTGTGTGTACACGCCTGTGTGTGTACTTGCACATGTGCATATGTGTATAGACAGAAAGGAGGAAAATGGCCTGCAAAGGTCAGCCTAATATAAAATGTCAAAGCCAAGGGAAGCTCTCAGCTTCTATTCAGGAAACGCAGAGAACAGAAAGAAGGAAATGTTGATTATAATTGCCACAAGCCTTGGCGTGTGTATTAGATAAAATTTGCACACTTGATTGTGTCTATTACCCAAACTACAGCAATTTTCACTTCCCCAACGCAGTAATTGAGAAAGTTAAACTTACAGTAAGAACCAAAATGTCAGCCTCTCCATTTTCTTGAATGGTGCCAAAGCTCTGACCTTTTTCATTTAGAATCCTTCTCTTGTTCAATTCCAACAATTAAGGACGACCCTTCAGGCTGCCCGTCTGGTCAGACGTCACTCTCTGGAGCCCACTCAGCTCTGCAGACTGGCTCGGGGGTGGGGGGACCTCAGGAAGGAGGTATGCTGAGCGTTTGTGAAAAAGCCATCATGGCCAACACGGCGCCACGTCCTCATCAATGCCAAGCGCAGTGCGAGGCACTGAGCTCAGTTGTTCTGGGGCTTCAACTGGGCAGGGGACCACACTGCCGGGGGCATAGTCGGCGCGACAGTGAGCAAACACACAAACCAGTGAGGGCTCCTGTGTGTGTGATACGCACACATAATCACATGCATATACACGCAATCATCATATAAACTCCTCTTCTATTTTTAAAGACTGAGACTAGCTACTGGTTTGGCCCCAAAGCTTCCTCACTGCCCCTCCCCCACAAAGCCCCCAATATACATACATTCCTGCACCCCCACACCTGATGGCATCTGATTTTAGCCATACACCACCTTCATCAAAATACCAAGGGGCGCACCCAGTGCAGTTGCCCAGATCCCTATTGTCTGTAGGCTAATAATTCAGCTCTGCGTACATCAAAGACATTATCTATACCTACTGAGGGCTCGAAAGAATATGATTTGACTGAATTAGTCTCAACTCACGTAGTTGTTAACTATTTATATGATCTGTATGGTCCCCAAAACGTTTGGTTCGCAGGTGTAATGACGACTGCATTTTAGAACATTTGTGGCCGTGACGTGCCATCCCCAGAACAATGGGGAAAATTTCGGCCATAGCTGCCAACGGGACCGAAGTCGGCCTGGGAGAGTCAGTCTCTGCTTGTTAAAGAAGGGCTTGCAAGTCTCCCACGGAGTCTGGGGGAAGAGCTTGCATTTGGCTGCCGCATTTTCTGGGGTTTTCTGGTGCCTGTTCTCTTCGGGGAGTGAAGGATGGGGCCCTGTGGTCCACAGCACACCCCCACCCCCATCAGCACGGGGGGGCACACTCCTGGCCAGACTGTGTTCCATTTGATACCTTGACACTGAGGAAGGGAGAGAATGGTTTATACAAGAAGAAGTGAATTTCGGGAACGCTCACTGTTAGGTAACATTTCCTCCCCGACTGCACTGGCAGCCCCTGCACCAGCCTCTCTCCTGCACGTCCCCTTACATCCTCCCAGTTATAAGAATTCAAATTCCCTGTCCTTTCTTGCCAATGGAATGCACACTTTCACAACCCGCTCACCTGAAAAAGTCCCTAAGAGGCCAGTGGGTCTGAGAATGTGGAGGATTCTGCCTTCTTGCCACCCACAGATCTAAATAGGTCTTTTAAACGCTCACCTCCAGTGTTCAGTGCCATTTTTCTCATTGTGGGGGACAGGCCTGTTCTCTCCTTGTCATCTTTTACCTTCACACGATATCTGCCCCTCTTTCAAAATCTTAGCCTCCCCACACGAAGAGCAAGCCCCGTACTCAATGTGAAACACACATATGACGTAACTGTTACAGCAGAAAAATTTCATGCATGAAATATGATTCTCATATTCTTTGCAGAAGCTTTGCTGCCTGGAAATCATTTCTGAGAAATTGGAAAATCTTAACAAAAATCCAAAGAAACACAATGACTTCTAACCAGGGTATGAATTTGAGAAAAATAGGTGTTTGGGTGGCAGGGGATGGGTGGATGGGAGCTGAATTGTCGTGAGAAGGGGCGAATGAGCCAGCGAAAGACCCCTGGATGCCACGGAGGGGTCCCTGTCAGGATGACTGTAAGCATTAATGTTTTATTGGCGCCCCGTTCTTCCTTGACCTTGAACAGAATGCTGTGTCTCACCAAGCCCAGCCTAGTCAAATGAATTAGAAGCAGAGTCTGGACGTCCTTTCTGTCAAATGGAGTGAAGTTCATTTCTAAATGTCCCTGGGTTTTTTTAAAGAGCTCACACCGCTTTTCCTCCTATTGGTCTGGATCTCATAGATAATTTATTTAAAAGACTTAGCTGGCCCCTTATGGCTGGAGCCCATTTTAATCTCTAAATTGACCACTCTTCTCAATTGAATTTAGCAATGAAAAGGCTGGACGTTTCAGGCTGAAGCAGTGACTTCATCCACTAACCTTGGCCTGGGAGTTTGAGCGAAGCCTGGTTCGTGGGCAGCAGCCTTGACCCCACTCCTCAGAGTCAATCCCACAGAGACTAAGAGAGGTCCTCTGCCTCCGTGTCTGGTCAAGAGGTTGGTGAGACATCAGCCAAGTAATCCATTTAGGCAGAATGTCGTCATAAAAACATGAATGTAATGCGACAGTGACCACCCTGCTAGCAATTCCAGGGGAAATGGGAAAAATCAAAGTGACCCCTACCTACACATTGTCTACAGTGCATTAAGGGAATGAGGCATTGCCAAGTTAATATTAATAAAGTATGATGTATTCCTAAATGGAAGACTGAACAAAATCTATGCACAGGCAGAGAAAAAACTCAAGCAGAAGGGATTGGGTGGGTATCTTTGAGCTGAGGCTGTAGAACCTACAAGTTCTGAGCAAAGTCACTTGCAAAGACAAAAAAAAAAAAAAAGAAACCATGAACATTCCTGTTCCTACAGATTCAACCACTAGTTCAACACCCAAGGAGCTCCAGAAACTTAAATAAGACGGTGCACAATTAATGAACAGAAACTCCAGTTTCATGTTAATTAGTTCTGATTAAAAATATTTCCTTCTGCTATCTCCAAGGGTTTATTGTCAGCATCCCAACCATCTCGTCTTTGACCTCCCTGCATTGTATGCTTTACTTTTGCAGCTGAACTATGAAGCACACCTCCCAACAACACCTGGGTGGCCCATCAGGAGCACGAGGAAGCTTGTCATAACACAGGAAGAAAGAAACAGAAGCGGTGCCGTAATTCACCCTTGAAGATGAGAGCCGTGGGGTGGGAGCGTCATTTCAGACTATCAAGTCATTAGTCAAAAAGTTCATCCTACCATATCAAACATGCGCCCCAACTTTCCATGGTGACCCCTGTCATGGGGTTGGAGCAAGAAATCAGGAAATTGGAGGGTTATAAATGAAATTGCTTCCACCGCCCGTCAGGCTCTGTGATGCGCCCCGCCCCCCCTTCAAGGAAGCGAGGAAGAGGGCCTGGGAAGCAGAGGGCTGCTCGGTGACGTTGGAACCAGGGGCCTCTGCTCTTTGGGGGTGAGAAGCAGTTCTGTCAAACCTCAAGTCGACAGCATGAAAAGCGAGCGGGCAGGACTCACCGTGGGCTCCCGCTGCATCCGCGAGCACTGCCCGGGGGAGCCTGACCAGACCACCTGTGCGCCCCCACCTCTCCAGACGCCTCACCTACGCGCAGCTGCTATTCCAAGTAGCAACATTGCTTACGGCGCGTTCACTCGTACCCATCTTGAGAAGGGGCAGCGAGGAGCATCCATGTCCAGTCTCTCGCGTAAGTGAGAATGTTAACCATCGGTTTCTCAAACACGACACGACTGAGCTCGTCTTCAGTAACAAAAACACTCATCTCTGCTGCAGACAAAGCTCTCACTCGGGGTTTGCACGCAGCCATGTCACTTGGCTGTGCTCGTGAGTGCTCCGTCTACTCAGTCTTACCCGTGGAACTCGCTGTCCCCTGAGCACTCCAGCAATGATTCTTAGCGGGTGACAGCTGTGGGCTGGGAGATCCTATATATTTCTGTGGAAGCCACAGTTGTTTGGAAGGTCAGCCCTCAAATGGGGCTCATTTTTCACTGGAGACAAAGGCAGTACCAAGGTCTTTTCAATTTGTATGGAATTAAGCTAGTTTTGTCGAGGTGATAACAGGAGCACTAGAACAGTTTTCTTTATTTTTTTTTAAAAGTATGGTAAAAGATTTATATCTTTAAAAATTCATGAAACATTGATCCAGCGGTAAAGCTTTAATGAGATTTGTAAAACAAATGATGAAGCAAAAGTTATGGCTGCAGGAAAAAAATCCTTATCGAGGATATCTTATTATTTTAAAATTTAGCATTCCCCATAGAATTATTTTTAATGAATGAGATGATAGGCCTGTAAGGTTATAAAGAGAGGCAGCACAGGGTGTAATAATACTTTTTATTGTATGTGTTTATTCAAGAAAATTCCAAGGAACTTAACACCATTATTTTTAACAGTTTGCAGCTATTGGTTAGCATAGAAATTGGGCTCCTAATATAAATGTTGCTTTCATTATGGATGCCTAGAAAAAGAAATTATAGACATATGAAAAAATGCTTTCTTTTCCTTTAGATTGGTCATTTTTTTCCTTGTTCTTTTTTTTTTTTTTTTTTTTGCTTTCCCCTCCTTCTTCTTCTGACTTCTTACTTTCCTCAGATAACCAAAGTTTACCAACTGACATAATTCAACATAGAGCTTCCTCCGTGGATCATATATTTGTGGCACAAGCCAATGTGGTTATATTCGTTGAAAATGTTGTCTGATTTAACCAATGCTTTAGGAAAATATAAAGTTTTTCCCTGCATCTGGCTTCTTTCACTTAACACTGCATTCTGGAATTCTCTGTCCACGGGGATAGAATTCCTTCCACTTCCAAGCTACAAAATATCCCTGGGATGGTACGGAAACTCTGTTAAGTGCTGGCTCCCCAAATGTCGCCAAATCGACTTGCTGATGAGCCACAGCTGAGTTTCTTGCTCAGCGGTGTAAAGGAGAGGCCAACTCCACAGGGCCCTGCGGTGTCTCAGCGTGGGGCCATGGTGTCCAAAAGGGTCTGTGTTGATGAGACTCTGAAGTCTGGGCAAGTCTTTGCATCCTGAGGCTTGGTTAGTTTGGGTAAGGATCATAAAATAATAATTTTCTGTTTCCAGTTCTTGCAAAGTAGCTCTCATTTAGCAGCTTTGTAGGAGTATAGTCCACATACAATAAACTGCACCTATTTAAACGGGGCTGTTTTGTAAGTTTGGACACATGTATACACTCGTGACACCAACGCCACAGGCAAGACAGCTAACGTGCCATCCCCACAGGTCAAGGGCCGGTCTTTGTTGCCTGGTCCCCAGGGTCCAAAACACCCTTGTTTCATACGTTTCATTGGGTTGACTTCTGGCAAGAGAATCCAACTCATTTCTGTCATTCCAGAAGAGGAGTGCCCTACCTGATAATTTAGGATTGAAGACCACAGGCAGGCAGTGATTTTGAAACAAGATGTTCAGTGAGTAAACAGTAGTTTGATACTTTCTATTGAATAATTTTTATGTCTTTCAGAAAGTTACTTGCAACATTTTTCTGGGTGCACAAAAGTGCTCCTGAAAGAACAAAATAGGTTCACAGAGACAGGATAATGGTGACGTGACTCAAAGGCAGACAGTAAGCTCCATGGGTACAGGGATGCTTCTGTCTCCCAGGGTCCCCCTCGCTGACCTTCCTTAGCCTGAGCTGAAGGAGAGACCGTGATGACCACCTGTGGGTGGGGTTCATCCATGCTTACCACTGCCAAGGTCACTGACGGTACACACACACATGTACACACAGCTTGCCTGTATACACAGGCACGGCTGTGTTGGCTCACAGCAAACATAGGATTTTCCTACTCCTTCTGTTGGGTGACCATTTGCCGGGTCATCTGAGGTCCAGCAGCTGCACCACAGCACTTAGAATCAGAGCCCACACGTCCGCCCACTGACCCCAGGCAAACCCCCAGAGAGGGGCGAGACCACATCTGTCGTCCCCTCCTCCAGGGGTTGAACATGACCTGGTTCAACCGAGACCCTGTCCTCCATCCGAAGAGGCTGCAGCAGCAATTACAGGGGGATTAGCAAAATTATGTATTACTGTGATTCATTTGTGTGTGCTTCCAGCTCATTTATTGATATTGAAGACTCCAGGAAGGCCCTCAGAGGTACAAATATAACATTCTTGTCCCCTGCCATATTCCATAAATCTCTCAAGAAAGCATTATATGGCCTTAGTGGGGTTATCTATCCTGTCTGCCAGTCCCTAAATCATGGCAGGCAAAATCCTGAGTTTCTGGGCCTCTTGTAAAACATACAATGAAGACACTTCAGGAGAGAGGACAACAATGCAGAATTTGGGGGTTATTAGTTTGGGTACTTACATCAAGGCCCCATTGTTCTCCTTCTTGAGTTAAACTGTGAAGTGGCGTGTATTCCTAGGAAAAGCTGGTGGATGAAAGGGAACGGGAGGTCCTGTCCCGAAGGCGGGAGTCAGTTTACCAAAGGCACGTGTTCCAACCCAGTTTTCAGTGATAGCCAGTGTGTGCTCATGTCCCAAACCCAGCACCCGTCCCCGAGAAACACTCCGTGAGCTGTTTTGGCCAAAATACCCCTTTAGGATTGACAAATAGTGTGGCGACGATTCGGTGCCACTTATCGAGGACAGTTCAATGCCAGGCAACAGACTCTTTTGGTATAGAAATTATTAGTTAGGTCTAAAGCAAACTAAAAGTGATGCGTCTTATTTGCAAGGTTATGAAGGGGATGTAGTCTCCAAGTATACACCTTCTATTCCCTATTCCTCTCCCAGTTCTACTTCTGTGAAAGTTCAGGTACCAAAGCTAACTCTCAAAAAGGTCCCCACACATGGTTTTGGTGGAGATATAAGCTTCCTTTTCTAGATATGTAAAATAAGGTTTTTTAGATTTCTAGTTATTGTGGTGTTTGCCAAATAAAAAGTCACCGAATGGTGAGTCCAGTTACCCAGAAAAACAACTGACTGGTTAGCAGAAGAATTAGGGGAAGCCAAGGAGCCCCAAGGGAAAACGTGTAAAAACCCAGTCGTCAGTTTGGTTGCATGTTTTAGCAAGTACGTTATTGGGCCAATACCAGGGAGTGACTAAGAGTGCAAAAAACAATGCGAAGAATTGAGCCTTATAAGTTAACCCAGCTAGAGAAGGAAAAAATAGCCAGAAAAAGAAAAACAAAATATGCCCTGGCTGGTGTGGCTCAGTGCACTGAGCACCAGCCTGTGAACCAAAGGGTCACTGGTTTGATTCCCAGTCACGGCACATGCCTGGGCTGCAGGCCAGGTCCCCAGTGAGGGACATGCAGGTGGCAACCACACATTGATGTTTCTCTCCCTCTCTTTCTCCCTTCTTTCCCCTCTCTCTAAAAATAAATAAATAAAATCTAAAAAAAAAAGGAACACAAAGTAAAATGCAGGTGAAAGGTGGTGGTCTGTACCCTTGTTCTGTGGCCGTAGGTGGGAGACGTCCACGTCTCACGCAGTCGTCAGCGCGATCTCAGGCTCTGGGCGGAGGCTGTCTGCTTCTGAAGACCGCCCGCTTCGGGAGGGCTCTCAGAACCCTCCGCTGGGGTCTCCCACAGAGCAGGTCTTTACTGAGTTGAGGATCGTTTTTGCCACTTTAACAGATACACATGAATCCAAAAATCGATCCCTTGGATTTTTATTGCTGTTCTTAGTTGTTAATAGCACTTGCTATCATCCTTTCAGTTGGGTTTGGGGGCTGTATTTCTCCGATATCTAGGTTTTAGACAATACAAAGTTTGCTTAGGAGAATGGTGAGAAAAGGCTCCTCGTACTTGTTGATACAGCTGGGTACATTGCTTGAGTTCCTGCAGGAACAGGCCATGTCTGCTTGCAGCAGCGTGGAGCCCCCCCGGAAGTGATGCCGCAAGTACACTGCTCTGCCTGTTCGTGGGCAAGAGCTGGTGAGTTCTAGAGGCAACCGACCTCGTTGTCATGAAAGCCAATACCTTAGGTCTCAGAAGTTCTAGAATCCCTGAGGGTTCTGCAAATTTGAAGTTTAGAGTTTTCTTGTTCTTTCTTCATTTCCTGAAGATTGGAGATGATATAGACAGTGAAAGTTCTGAGCAAATGACAGGGTTTTTAAAAGCTGTTTAATAATAGTCCCACCCTGGCTGGTGTAGCTCAGTGGATTGAGTGCGGGCTGCAAACCAAAGGGTCGCCAGTTCGATTCCCAGTCAGGGCACATGCCTGGGTTGCAGGCCAGGTCCCCCGTGCGGGCCCTGTGAGAGGCAACCACACACTGATGTTTCTCTCCCTCTCTTTCTCCCTCCCTTCCCCTCTAAAAATAAATAAAATCTTTTTTTTAAAAAAAGGAAATGATAACTGAGGAATTTATCAAAGAAATAATTCCAAAATTTTTTTTAATTATAATAATAGTCCAGATAAAATGGAATTCCCTGTCACTTGAGAGTTAAGTCACAACCCCCAAATGGGGACCACAAAGGAGTTTTGCTACCATGAGAATTGCATAATTTCAGAAAGGAAAGGTTTCTGTCCATCCTAAAAAAATAATCAAACCATGTTCAAAAGAAATGCTCAGAACCCGCTGCAGAAGGCGGCTCTGTGAAGCCCACCTGGAGGTGCGCAAAGGGCCCGGAGGTGCACTCGTATCCCGTCTTTGTGCACATTTAGTTTTACCGGACTTCCGCTGTGGCAAATGAGACTTCTCAGGGATGCCCCTGCAGCCTCAGTGATTTTAGTAAAGGTCCCCATCAACATTGATGACTACATTTTTTTTCACCCTGTGATGGGTAATTTTATGTAAACACTTTTTACAAGCTTCCATCTGAAGTTCCCTTACTTTGGAGCATATCTCTTGCACTCTATTGTAGCCTCTTTGCAGCTCTCTGAAGACTGAGTTTCCGGTGCAGTATAAGGGTTAGACCTCACTGTCAGACAGAGCGGTGAGCCAGGGCATGCCCTTTAGCCTCAGGTCATTCCCCTTCGCACAAGCACCTACTTTTATCACAACCTCAGAGCATGCAAACAGCCACCAACTTTGCTGACTATCCTTAATTGGGGTTCCCACTAAGGTCAAGAATTATCTTTGTTTATGAAGCATTCAAAAATCATGAATCTTCCCAAAAGCGTAACTACTTCCAGTGAATGCCTCAACCTTCTTACCTCTATTCTGCCCATCTGAGCAGATTTTGCCTCTGATAAGTTGTCTTTTTCTAGGGGTGAAGTGAGTTTTGTTTCAGCTTAATCATCTGATATTTTCCCTGTGTCCATCTTAAGAGCCAACCCATCAATAACCAAGAGTAGTTCTGCAGTTTCTAAAGGGGCCCCTAACAAGTATATTACAGATGTGAACATCCACAAATAGAGATTGGGGAGTCACAAGTGGCCCCTTCTTCCAGCTAATGGAATAAAAGTAGTAGAATTCAAAGGATTAATCAATAGACATATGAGGAAATGGAAAAAGTAACAGAATTGAGATTGTAGGCCTATTTGCAGTGACACTGTGTCTTGTTAGTGACCAACAGAGGTGGAACAACCCCCCGACAGACCAACAGAACCACAGGAGACCCCCCAGCCACGTAGTCAGCACAGCCCCCACGGTCCAGCTGCCGCAGCTGCGCCCACAGACTGTGTGGGCAGGATTTTGCCAATGCGTCAAGAGAAACGCTGTAGAAAGCTCTTGGTCGCTGCTGGTCCCGTGACAGCTGAGTCAGAACATGAAGAGCTGGTCTCTCATGGAAAAATGGAGAAATGATGATGTGGACACAGAGTGGGAGTTGATAAAGGGCTAATTTTAACTCACAGAAAGCCTGTTAATGTGTGGAGTTTTGCGAGAGGTCTGGTGACTAAGCACTTGGTGACTTAATACTGCAGTGTGACAATTTCAGAGAAGCTGGGAACCCACTGTCCACAGTAACAAGTGAGACCCAGAGAACTTCTTAATTGTGTCATAGTTACTGGCCAGGGCAAGTTTTGAAGGTTCTGTACTCTGTGTTAAGGGAGAGATTTACCTCCTTAGGGTACAGCCTGTCCTGGGTCATGCAATTGACTGTGATGAAATTACAGCTTCCATTTGGAAACCTTCTGCCCTTTCTGAGCTAAAGTAGGAAGTAGATAGATGGACTCTGTCTTAGAACACAGCAAAGGTTATCTACATATCGGATAGGAATACAACCAAAGAGAAATGGGAGGTCTTCAGGTCGTGGCAAAGCAGGTAATGCCTCAGTAAATCCTTGGGGCATGACAGTCTAGGTACCGTGTTGATTTTCCCAAGAGAACCAGACAGATACTTCCCATGTTGCCATAAGGGAGCATGAAAGAAAGCGAATGCAATGTACAGTTAGAAGAGACGCACTCTTAGTAGACAGCAAAGACAAACTAGCGTTTGGGTTTGGTACCACAGGGAAGGCAGAGATGGCTGTTCTACGTATGACCCTTGGGTCCCGAACAAATCCACATCCCTGCACAGTGCTGGTGCTTGTTCTTCTGTGAGTGCCGTGGGCCCCGGGGGCGCTGCTGCTGCTGTCTGTGTTGCATTGCTGGGAAGATGGGAGTGTTACAAGAGCTGTTATAAGGTATGATGAGTCTTTACCAGACATAGGATTTACAAGCATTTTCTCATTCTATGAATTTTACTTTCAACAAATTCACTCACACCAATGAAAAGACATTGATAGTCTGTAAGTCTTCCCCATGATGTAAGTTTTCTTAGGTCTTCAGAAATTCTAGGAGCTTAGTCGTTTTGTAAAATATTAGTACAATATTCATTAATCAAAACAATAGTAACTTCGCCATATGAAATGTCTACTGTTATCTGTTATAAGCTTTAGTATGGAAAGAAAGGCGGCTAGAGGAGAGGGATTACAATGAATAATAATTTTGCATGCTGAACTAATAGAAGGCCTATTCTTAGACAATCTAGCTATGCAAATACAGTAGACCCTTATAATTCAACTCATTAAATAGCCATATGAGAGATTAAAACTTTTTATTAGTTTCCCCTTGTGCTAAATGAAAATTTCAACAAAGCAATTATTCTTGTGTCTAATGAGGAACACCAAAAAACCAGCCACGCCTACATCAAGTACTAAACTTTGTCCTGTGGCTAAGAACCACTGAGTCCTCCAGATTAAGTCAAAAGGCTCAGTTCCGAGGTCAGAGGGGCAGCCCTCGGGTATCTGAGAGAGGCGGACCTGCCTCTGACCAGTGAGAGAGCACCTCATTCTACACAGCAATTCTGTTCTTCAAAAGCCATGTGCTCATTGTGCTCTTCTTAATCAAATCTATTTTACCTGGACCAGAAGTTTTGCTGTTAAAGCTATATTACAGTAAATCCTTTCAAAAACAAAGAACATTGTGTGAATGATAATTGCTCTCCGGTTAATCTGTACAGTACAGGAAATTTGGATTCTCAAATACCACGTTTTCTTAAAATTCGGGCACACCGTGTGGAGGGCTGTGAGAGACAGCTGAGCAATGGAGATTGCTCTGCAGAGACGAGAGCCAGGCGCAGCACGGACCAGGGCGCAGCTCCGTTCCCGCGTTCTGAGGACTGTGTCGGGTCTGGAAAGCATCCAGGGATGAGCAGCTACGATGATTCAGTTAATGGAAACAAAGACCCTTGAGAAAATGTTTGTGGATTCGAGCCGATTTAACTTGGAACAGAGGAAGACAAGGCCCCTCTTGTTCACTATCTTCCAAAACATACACTTGAGGGAAAAGGTTTACAGTAAAATAGGAAGTAAAAAAAAGCATACAGCAGATGACCATGGCTCTGGATGAATAAATATGAGCAAAGAATTCAACGGCAATGCGATGGACACAGTGGATACATTGGTGAGTGTCTGGTCGCATGCGTTTCTGTGTAAAACTTCCTTTAATGGCATTGCATGGCACTACATTGAGTAATATAATTATATATAAACACGTAATACAGTAATAATGTTATAAGCAATATGCAAAATAGAGAGGGGGAAAAGTGAGGCATCTTCGTGCCTCAGCAGCATGGACAAGGTCATCTAGGAGGAAAGAGTCAAGTCCTCCCTCCTCCTTCTCAAGTCACCTCCTGCCTGACTCTTCCCTGCTGCTGCTCCTACCTCGTCAGCCCCAAGGACCCCAACATTATTCCTCCCCTGAGATGTTCAGGGAACTGAAGTTGGAAAGGGGGACAAGTGACAGAGCCGGAGAGCTGGGAAACTGTTAGGTCGTAAAGGACATTGTCAGTTGTACTACTGAGTCTGTTTGTTTATCCTAAACAAGCTCTGGTGGGAGAGGATTCTGAGCAGAGAATGCCATGGTAAAAGCTGCCTTTCTGCGGATTCTGAGAGACAAGAGACGCATCTAGTTGCTAAGCAGAGAGAAGATGGAAGCAGAGAAGAGGAGAGAAACGCAGGGCCTGGGAGGTGAGTTCAGAGGACATTCCAGCAAAGGCAGCAACGACCACGTTAGCAGCGAGGCTGCAGCGAAGGGGCGGAATCCAGAGTAACCTAGGGAGTAGAAACTGGATTTGGAGAATGGCCAGTTGTGGAGAGGGAGAAAGTAAGGATCCTGGAATGGGACATATCTTTATGAAACAGACAAAGGGAACAAGACAATATAGCATAGATGGCCCTTAGTCCAAGGACAGCCCATGACAACAACTTTCTGCCTGGTAAGTGGTGGCGGGGGTGAGGTGCACGTGGAGGTGCAAGGTCAGGGACGGTGAGCGCAGCGAGGCCATGGGTCTGCACGGGCGTGTAGCAGTGAGTGTGCACCAGGAAACCAAAGTCGAGCTTCGCCTCGGCACCGCTGCCTTCCTAGGCCACACCAGCCTAGAGAAGAAAACACAAGGGACTGAGGAGCAAGAGTCATCATCACACCGGCTCTGTGGTCACCAAGAGTGGACCTACAGGGAGGGTCCCTGGGCACCAGCCCTCCTCTGCCAAAGCTCCCTGTTCCCTCCGGTGATGATGAAAATGCTCCCTCCATGTCCCTCCCAGCCACTCTACTTCTGCACAGAAGTCCTCGATGCCGACCCAGTAAGGGGACCTAGAGATCCAGAGGTAACCCTGACACGATGTCTGTCCAAGGACACTCTGTCTAGAAACGGGCTGAGATAGGTGTGCAGTGTGCCGCGGCCAGCATTGCATGGGACTGGGTGCCCGTGAAGGTCCCGGGGGTCCAGGGATGGAAATGCCTGGGCCAGGTCTCCCAGGGCAGCCTTGACAGTGGCTTCACACAGAGAAGGGGGAAAGGGGCCCTAAACCAGAGGTGCAGATGGGCTGGCCAAGGAAGCGGAGGACCAGAAGTGAGCACGGGCAGGAGTGCAGGGGACAGAAGGAGCCAGAGTGTTGGGGGCAGACACCGACAGCGGCTCAGGGGCAGGACGTGGAGCCCTTGGACTTCACTGCAGGTGGCTGGAACTGTGCTCTCTGTGTTTGGGAGAAATGGAAGACATTTTAAAGCAATGTAATTGCATGTTCAGACACAGATCTTCAGGGGTGGCTAACACCATTTCCGCAGATGATCAAACACAAAGATGTTCATTGTAATTAGCATAGTTTGAAAACTGTGGCAAAGGCCTTGTTAATTCTAAGAATGACCATCCAGAGATTCCATGAAGTGTCTTTCCCTAGACCTTTGTGATGTCATTGCAATCAAAAGGTAACGTACACACGCGGCAAAATATTCAGGGCACAACGAGATCAGAGTCGAAACCGGATGTTCCCTCCACGCCCAGACTGACCACCTTTGCTTCTAGTGTCTTATGAATCGTTCATTGCAAATAGTGACTCTCTCTCTCTCCCTCCCTCTCCCTCTCTCTCTCTCTCACACACACACACGACAGAGTTGGTAACACATGAAACATGCTGTTTGGTCACATCTTTATTACAACATTTCATGGAGACCACTTTCTATCAGTACTTGCAGAACTGCTTCTTTATTTTTGCGAGATGTGTAATTTTCTCTTACGTGGGGGCATCACACTGTACTTCGCCACTTTCCTGTTTCCGATGGACTTGGGCTGATGGCAGCCCGTTGCCGCCACAGAAGAGCACGACAGGCCGCACCCACGTACACGTGTCAGTGTGCGTGAGTGTGTGCCACACAAATTGCTAGAAGGTGGGACTGCTGAACTATTAGTTCCTAAAATGGTGTGCCCATTTTGTTTTTGTTTTTTTAAGATTTTATTTATTTATTTTCAGAGAGACGAGAAGGGAGGGAGAAAGAACAATGTATGGTTGCCTCTCACATGGCCCTCACAGGGGACCTGGCCCGCAACCCAGGCATGTGCCCCGACTGGGAATCGAACTGGGACGCTCTGGTTCCCAGCCCGTGCTCAATCCACTGAGCTACACCAGCCGGGCAGTGTGCCCGTTTTTGATGTTGATAGATGTTGTCTGTTTGTATTTTATAAAGGTTTTAAATGTATAGACTCCCCAAAGCAATTAGCCCCAGACTCCCAGTGCACACTCCTTGTGACACCAAACGTCTCGGTCATTGACAGTGTGACAGGTGAGAGGCATTACTGCGTTTCAGATTTGTTTTGAATGTTTCTTATGCTTGGCCACCTCTTCCGATGTTTAAGGGCCACTTGAGTTTTTCGATGTGACAGATTATAACCTTGGCCCATTTTCCCACTGGGTTGTTGATAAGATTCCTGTATGTTTGTAGGGCTCTTCATGTACTAAAGAAACTAAGCTCTCAGTGAAATGAGTTACAACAGTTTTTTCAATTTTATCTTTTGATTGTATTTTTAATATTTTTTCATGTATAAATTCTTTAGTTCTATGTAACCAAATTTATAAGGATATATATATATATATATATATATATATATATATCTTATGGATTTGGGGTCAAATTTATAAAGCTTCTTTATCAAGATTATTTTTTTAATTATCCCATGTCATCTTCTAACAATTTTTATAATTTCATTGTTGTACATATAATTATTTTCATCATGAACTTATTTGGATATAAAATAGGAAATACACTGTAATTCTTTCCAGATGTCTGACTATAATTGCTCTAATACATTTTATTTAATATAACATTTTTCCCACAGATTTGAAATCTCATCTTTATAATATACCAAATACCTAGTATGTTTGGGCGTATTTTGCTTACATTGATCTATTTATAAAGTAGATCAATTATTTTCAATATAGGAAGTATATCCTATCTTCATTCTCCTATTTCAAAATTTCCTGGCTAAATTTGTGAGTCTACTTTTCCACAGAAATTTTAAAATCAGTTTATGTGGCTATAAAAGAAAACATCCATCAACAATTTTATTTAAATTTCATTAAATTTATACATTAACCTGGAGAGAAGTAAAGCCTTATGGTACTGAGTCTTCCTGTCTGAAACAGAGTAAAGTTTCATTTGCATGAAACTGACTTTGTGCCTTTCAGTAGTTTTAAAATATTTCTCATGTAGAACACGTGGAACTCTTGTTAAAATAATACCCATGTATTTAATCTTTTTTGTATTTAATCTTTTTTGGTCACTGTTGAGAGGCCTCCCCTTCCCCTCCATCTCTACATGGTGCAAGAGACTGCTGATGCCTGCGTATTAGTTTGGTACCCAACACCTTACCTATCGTTCTTCCATCATTTCTCCTGGAAGTTTAACAGTCACGTCCCGTGTACACACAAGTAATGTTATCTCTTTTCCCATTGTCACATCTCTCTCTCCTTCTCTCTCTCCCCCTGCTCCCTTTTTATCTCTGGCTAGCACCTTTGAAGTAGTGCTGAAGAGCTGTGATGACAGACAGATGAACTTTTTAATTGTACCTCACTTTAATGAAATATGTATGTGAGAAGCATGCTGCTGCCTGTGGAGATGTCATGTGTGAGGGGCCATAAATGTTTATTTATTTATTTCCTTTTAAATCACGAACACACATCAACTATTAGTAAAGCCTTCTTGGCACATTCAGATATGATCTTACATCTTTTCTCTTCCAGCTTCTTAAAATGGCAAATTAAATCATCATTTTAAACTACCCTTGAATTCCTAAAATAACTCTATTTCACTTATTTTATTTTGTTATGGTGCTGCTGGGTTGCAGTCCTAATATTGCTCACCTACAAAAATTATTGCATCTATGGTTTTCTTCTGGAATCCTATTTTTGTTAGGGTTGGCAAAATCTGACTCAAAACACAAAACGAATTCTGAAGCTGCCCCTTCTATATGCTCTGGAATACTTTACCAATGCTGGCATCACATATTTTTTAAGGGTTTGGTAGAATTTCCCTACCAAATAACTTGGTCTGATGCTTTTCTCAAAAGGTAGCTCTTCACAGCTTTCTACACTTCCCCTATAATCACTGATCTCTTTAAATGTTTCCCTTCCAAGGGGTCCGTTTTTGGTGAATAATTTGCCTGGGTGTCTGAATTATTTGTGTGGAAGTAAACAGAGCAATGCTTTGTCCGTTTGATCAATGTGCTAAGACGTGACACCGTTGCATTCAGCACACGGGCGTGCTGGGACGCCGGCCCTGCCAGACACAGCCTCCACTCTTCGAAGGGGCTGCGTCGGTCCTGTTTAATAACATTGCTCCAAAGCCTGACGTAAAGGCATGACCTCTGGATCTATTTTTGTTTGCAGGTGGTAGAAATTTTCTTATTCTTTTTCTGATTTCTGAAAACATTTCTGATTTTCTCCTTGTTGGTTGTCTCTTAAATGCGTTCTTCTCTACGCAGCACTCAATGTTGCTGGTGGGGAGTCCAGGACCAGTAGGAATGTTCCAGAATGTTCCTATTCTTAACCATAGTTTGTTGAGGCTCCCCCAAAATACTTTTTTATTAATTCAATGAACTTACTAGAATATGTCTAATATATAAATTTGTGTCAGTTTCTCCTGGAATTCCACTTGTCCTTTCAATCTGTAGATTTTAGGATTTTTTTTTTAGTTTATGAAATATCTTCTTGCACTATGTTTTTTATTATATTTTTTCTCTTCTATTATTTTGGTTCGCTCCTCTAAGGACCCCAGTTATTCATATGTTGACTGTCATGTGTTTCTCTTACCGCTCACTGTATTCATTAACATTGTATGATATCCTTTGTGCTGCTTCCAATAAAACCTACAGTGATAGTTTTATTTGTCTTTTTGTTTTTCCCCTAAAGCTCTTACAGTTTATCTCTTTTTCACATCCTTCTTTTTCCCTTCAATTCTATCTTCACTTTCTACTCCACTTCAACAGATTATTGCATCGATTATTTAATTCTTATTTTTGCTTTTATTTTTAAATCCATGGGTATTTTTTGGTCATTACTTTACCCTGCTTCATGATAACATTTTATTTTTTTATCTGCCATCTTTTCCATTTGATTTATTCATTTTTCTTATAACATCTTTGTGCAGGAAGACATGGTATTCTAATTCATTGATTCCCTCCTGGAGACCACTCAGTACAGAGGCTCATGGGGCAGCGCTCTGATAAGCCAGATGGAATTCTCAGGACACACCGTGAGTTCTTGGCCTTTGGTTCTCCCCACACAGCTGAGATAAACAGGTCATTTTCTGAAAATATGGCCCGGTTTCATGATTTCTCATTCATTCCCATCTTCCTTCATTCTTCTTTACACACATAGTTTGGGGAAGCTCCTTTGGCCCTGAGAAGGGTGCTCCCTTGGCTTCTCCGTGTACTCCTTCGGACTCAGAGAACCTGCTACGCCAGCAACCCTCGTGCACAGGGTCCTCGCTCCGCATGTCCCCAGCCCATCGTTCACCTTCATGGAACTCCTGCGGACATCAGACATTGGACATGGTAGTTCAGGCTCCTCACATGTCACAGTCTCACCCAAGTGTGCATGTGTGTGTGTGTCCTTTGTTCTCCTTCTTGCCTTTCCGAGGTTTCTTCAAGGAGAGGAGGCGAGGTCTTCTTTACTCCAGTATCTGTTATAAGGAAGTCCCCACTCCACCCTCACAGGTCTCCAAATCACAGTCAGCTAAGTAAGAAAAGTATTCTTCTGTTTAACACACGCATCCTTAGAACCTGTCGAACATCAGGCCCTGCACGGATGCTATGGATGTCCGTGACCTGACCGGGTCTGAGCGCGGTGCTCTGGGACCCTGGTGGACCAAGGGGTTACTGGACACCCTGTGTTTTTATCCGGCAAAGACTGAAATTACAGGAGACCTTGGATGGGTGTCTAGAATCATACCCATAGAGGTCAACAGCTGAATTTCAGCAAGTCCATGTATGATCAAAGTTCTGGGCTGGTGTCAGCAATTGGCTTTGGTTTCTGAGCAAAGCCCCCAGCAGCAGCTGTTTCTGACCCCTGGGCGAGGATGGAGTCTTTCCCACAAGTGGCCCTCACAGCTGGGAGGCTCAAACAGTCTGTTCTTTCAAACCAGTTGTTTCCTAAAGCATTTGTCTGTCTGCCTAGGATTTTCTAGAGTCAGTACCTAGTGCTGCAGGAATCAGTCTGCCACCGCTGAAGGCCAGGCCAGATGCCAGCCCAGGGCCAGGCTGGCCCAAGTGGTATCACCTTACTTGCAGCTGTTTTAACCAGATTCCAGCAGGCCCTCTGTATAGTTCCCTGTGTGTTTAAAAAAGAAGGAAAGAGAAAGAAAGAAAGAAAGAAAGAAAGAAAGAAAGAAAGAAAGAAAGAAAGAAAGAAGGAAGGAAGGAAGGAAGGAAGGAAGGAAGGAAGGAAGGAAGGAAGGAAGGAAGGAAAGAAAGAAAGAAAGAAAGAAAGAAAGAAAGAAAGAAAGAAAGAAAGAAAGAAAGAAAGAAAGAAAAAGAAAGAAAGAAAGAAAGAAAGAAAGAAAGAAAGAAAGAAAGAAAGAAAGAAAGAAAGAAAGAAAGAAAGAAAGAAGAGAGAGGGAGGGAGGGAGGAAGGGAGGGAGGGAAGAAGGAAGGAAAGAGAAAAATTACTTTCTTTCTGTGACAGAGGAGAACACACTCAGCTCCGATTTCTCGTGTAGGACTCAGCAGAAAAATAAACTTGGGGTGCAAAATAGACTATGCAAAACTGATTTCTCATTAGGGTAAAGATTTTAAAATTAGACTGAGAAATACCATGTTTTTTCATATCACTTAATTAGAGATCTTGAAGGGCTCTTAGCAAGTTCAAACATTCTCCTACCTTAGTATTCTCACAGTGGATAGATTGCTAAAAATTGCAAATATTGCCATTTAATAAACAAAGAACCAGAGTGATTGATTACCTCAGGTGGGAAACAGTAGTGATATTATGGGAGTATTTTTGGACAATCACCTATTTCAACACAAAGGGAGAGAGGGAGACTCTTGATGAGTCCTGATAATTAAGGGTGACCTTCCCTGAGGCAAATTTATGCAATTTATCCAATAGTTAATAATGAAAAACCACCTTACCTGAGAAAGATATGTGGTAAGCAAAATCAGCCTCTTCAAAGAGCCTCTGTAAATTGGGAATGTGATTTTGACTCAAGTTTAATCTGAAGAGACCTATATAATAATATATAATTTTCTTTTCATGAGTGTGTTTCTTTTTTAGATTCTGAAAAGGTATTCCTCTTAGAGTACTACTTACTTATACTTGGACCTCCTGAAGGTTAAAGCAATGTGAAGAAGACTCCCTATCACAAAGGCTTTCTAAGTTTAAAAAAAAAAATACAAAGGTACTTTAAAGAATCACTGAAATGTAACAACCAAAACACAAAATTCTGTGACTTTCCAGTAGAAACGCTTTTTAAAAAATATGCCCAAAGTCTTACTGGTTTTTATTTGTAACTCGATAGAAATCTTTTCTACTTATTGTATTCACGCTCTACAATGAAGTAAAAATGGAATTCATACAATCAGAATTTTCTCAACCACCAAGCTCTGTGTAGATTCATTCAAACTCAGAGCTCCGGGCCTTTTCAAATTACAGAAAAACTGCATTTTATTCCTGTTAAGGCAAAACTAACAATGCCAGTATTTGCTGAGATAGATGATAGAAAATAGGTGAGAAATGGAATAGATACATAGATAGAAAGATGGATGGATGGATAGATAGATGCAGAGGAGAGAGAGACCAAATGGAAATGCAGGCATGCTGCCCCAGACATAAAGCAATAGCACTTTTGCAGCTAGAAGCTTCACTAGGTCTTATCATGCCTCTGCCCCATCCCACTTGACCCAATCGTGAGGCTGAGAGAGCTGAGCCTCTGGGAAACTGGCTGTCCTGCTCACATAGATAGTGACAGATGGGACCTACCATCCAGTACCTTCGCCTGCAACACAGTTTTCCCCACTGCACTCATCTGCTCTGTCTCTCAGGTCAACTGAGGTCTGACGTGAGCTGCTGTCATACCCTCGTCACTGCAGTACTTCAATCCCTCCTTAGTAGCTTCTACTTCCTCTCATTCCGTGCACAACATCATCTTGCTCTTCCCTATTGTCGGCTCTTCCACCCACAAAATTCATTGCTAAACATTATTCCACAGGCATCTCACAGTAGCTGGCTCTTCTTCATTAGCCACATATCACTGACCCCCAGAGCAGCGCACTGGCCGTGGCCATAGGTGGCAGCCACAGCTCCAGCTGATGTTCTGAATGTTCCTGAGCACATAAAGGAGTGAGTCATGGGGTTGACTGGGCTGTCTGTCCTTACACAGAGACGCCTGTCATCTCTCCGTCCAGCCAGGCCTGGGGTGCCCTTTCTCATGCAATCTTGCTCCCCAGGGCTCCCTCAGCCCCTCCTTCTCCACCCTCCTCTGCATCTCGTATTTTTACAGGGTCTATGAAGGGATCCCAGGAAATCGCTTTTGAAAGAGTTTGAGATTTATCGCCGTGTTCCAACAGGTTTCTCTCCATGTTCAAACATGTTCTCCTTTGATCCTTTATTTTCTTACATTATCTATGTTCGGTCTCACTAATCTCTGTCCCTTGTCTGTTATCATGTTCTCATACCTAGCTCCACATCTAGCTTTATTTCTATTCTATTGCTCGCACGCAGCTGCAGCATTTGGTTCCAGGGACAGCTGGACACGGTTGCCAGTGACATAGTGCTTAAAGTAGCTTTTATTAGCTCATCCTAACAGCTTAATAGATTTAGCGGAACTACTTGAGGACTGGGTGCCACAAAAACTTCTGAAAACCATTGATATAAATCTCAGAAAACACTGTTCTGAGCCTGCTGATTCTCTAACATTTTAATCCGAGAAAAAATAGGCCATGGTTCTACTGCCTAATGTGAAAATTTGGAAGGTCGAGAAAAGAACTTATTTTCCCCCAAATACCCTTTCCATACTACACGCTGAATGATACACGTACATATTCCCTAGAGCTAGGATAGACCACCCCTTCCACTCGCTAAGCCAGGGGTGGGTGGACTTTTTCTGCACAGACCCAAATGGTAAATGTTTTGGCTTCATGGGCCGTGAGGTCCCTGTTGCAACCACTCGATTCTTTTGCTGTGAGAGGAGGCAGCCCTCGCTGTGTGGAAACCACGGACCTGCCTGAGTTCTGATAAGGATTCTTGACAAAACAGGCAGTGGGTCTGAGTTAACCTGCAGGCTATAGATGGCAGAGCCCCGTCTAAACCAGCACTACATCAGAATCAGAGAGAAGCTGACCTGGAGGGAAGGACGCGGTTATCTGCTAACCAGTTTACGGTAGCTCTGGAGAACTCACTTACTCACATGCTCGGAGGCAGTCTCAATCTCAAGGATAAAATCCCATCAGAGTTACAGGAGATGAAATTTTAAAGAAATATCAAAAGAGAGCCGTGGAGGAAAAACTGAGCACAGAAGAGATTATAGAAACACCACACAAATATCTGTGTAAACAGCCTGCTGAACTTGGACTAGAGAGGAATTCATTAGGAGATTGCTGATAACCTCTTTAAAGGGCAATTTATAAAGGGACATAGTGATGGAAGCCTGCCCTCAATAGATGAAGGTCTGAGAAGTTAAAGAACAAACAAGAGATACCCGGATGTTTGAGGGTGTTCAGTTCACCTCTGTGAGGCTGCTTCTCCACTTTGAAAAGACATACCCTTCCTTGTTCTTATCGCCATCCTCATCATCTTTATCATCGTCACCATTCTTATCTTCACATTCCTCTTCATACCTCATCATCTTCATCCTCAGCCTACCTTCATTATCGTCCTCATCTTCACCTTCATCCCCCTCATCTTCATCATCCTTATCATCTTCATGATGATTTTCCTGATCCTCATCATGTTCATCATCTTCCTCATCATCCTCATCTCATCATCTTTATCATCATCTTTATGATCATCCACGTCATCATCTTCATCCTCATCATTATCTTCATCACCATTTTTGTGGTCAACCTCATCATCCTCCCCATCATCAATATTTTTTAAAGTTACCCTAATTAAAACATGATGCTCAACATTCACATGCTGTGCTCTGTTAATCTTCTGACAACCCTGTGAAATAGGGACAAATGGTGCCATTCCCACTCTGTAGACAGGAGGCCAAGACTCCGTGGTTACTAACCTGACCACAGTCATACACCCGGGATGTTGCAAACCCCAGATTCAAATCCTGGCCTCTGCAACCCAAAGCCCATTCTCTCACTAGAAAGCGAAGACATCGCTCCTGTACTTTGCAATATGGCCTATGAATGCTGGTCAAAGATGCTCATGATTAAAATCCTTATCACCACCTGGGCCCATCGTGAGCATTTTACTAGTACCACAAATAGCTGCAGATTCAAAATGACACCGGCAACATCACCCTTGCCAGGCCCCCTCTGCGGAGGTGAAGGGTTAACAAGCTCAGCCACGGTGCCTGGAGCAGCAGCATTTAGAGAGCAGCTGGGTAGACCTACTGCCCTTACACTTTAATGCATATGTATGGCATCGCCCTCACCAGCCTTCCACATTTGTTTCTGAGTGTTTTTTCTCCACGAGGAGACTGCGGAAGAGGCCAGCTGCAGGGCATACAGGCTCCAGCCTGAATGCCAGGCTCTCTTCTTGGAAACAGCCTGGGTGCAAAACGGAATCTGCTCCTAAGGTGATCACAGAGACTGCATTATTCATCGACCACCAGAAAAAAATTCAATTCAAAACAAAACTTGCAAAAAGACCACCCATTACCTGGATGGTTTCCTTGGTCAAGCAAAACCATTGTAGGTGCTGTGGCCTTGCTAGCAGCTACTGGCTGTTACAAATGCATCATTGCGGGCAGAGACCGAGAAAAACACTTTTGTTGGTGATAAGAGGGCTTTGTTCTAATGAGGTGCCTTTTGGAATTAGTGGGGACCCAGCTACATTTCAAAGATGAGCAAGCACCTCTTGTCCAGCTGGACCAACCACACAGGGTACCACTGTCCCAGACTTGGTTCTCTCAAGTTCCCCAAAGTTCAGATGATGCCTTAAGGACTCAAGTAAGTCTGGGAGGGAATTAACAGGGCAAACCCAAGTATACAGGTAGGCTGTTCACGTCAGACATACTTCATCACTTCTTGCCATGACAGCTCTGCCTGCAAAGACATCATACATTGAGAGAAAGACCACAAAGTAAGATTTTCTGGGCAAGACAAGCAGGAAATATACAAGCAATTTAGAACAAAATGGCATTAATTAAGCAATATGGTCATTTTCATGTGCTCTCAAAAAAATGAACATCACCAGCTCCACCTTTCTCAAGTTTTGAGTGTAAACTAGCTCACCGAATGGGAATGGCTTGACATGCTCAAAATAAGTAATCTGTAGAGGCCTGACTATAAAAAATATCTTCAGGAGAATTTTAGATTTGTGACTTAAAATATGAAGGTTTGGAAATACAGTGTAATTGAAGGTTTCAATTTACAGAACGTGGCTGCCCCGGATTTCTGTTGTTAAAGAAGAGAAATGTTGCTATTTAAACATCATGAGAAAGTGTCCGGATGGATCTAAACCACAACAGAGTGCCTTGCTTGCATTATGCATTTGAACTTGAAATTATAAATTGTGACTCAGAGCAGATCTGTGTTTCTGCTCACCCTTTTATCACTAGTACTTAGCACAGTGCCTGGCCCTCATAGAAGTTTAATAAATATTTTCTTAAGTACATTCATGAAAGGAAGGAAAGGGAGAGAGAGAAGGAAAGTCTCAAACCAGTAGGTTGAAATTATCATATCTCAAACAATTAACAAGTCTATGTGTCTAACCATAAAGTATGTGACATATAAAAGACACCATTTCTCTGTCATTTGTGCTCCATAAGAAAGGCAGGCAGGCATGGGCAGGAAGAGCTGTGGCGTCAAACCCAGAAACAGCAGAAACACCAAGATGTGTGGATTCTGCTGCCTTTCCAGGGGCAGCCCAGCCCCCCTGCAGGTCTCACCTGGTTCAGCCTAACGAGAACAAGAAAAGCACACTGGAGACCACGGCAGTCACCACAAAGTCTCAAGAAAACCTCTTTTATCCTTTCTGAATGCAGACATTGGGCTCTCCTAAATGTACCTTCCTATTACAGAAAATTGCAAACACACGCAAGAGTGGACAGAGCAGTGTAGTGAATCCTCATGGCCCAGCTTCAGCGATGACCAATCCATAGGTCAAATTCAATAATCAAATCTTACTTCATCCCGAATCCTGCCCACTCTTCCTAATTTAGCACAAAGATGACACCCTTCCCCCCGCCCATGTCCTACCCCCACGGGGAGCTCCTGTGGGCTCACCGTGTGGCTGGCCTTGCCCCCCATCCCCCGTGGGATGTAAGTAAATGCGACACAAGCAGAGGCTCCTTGAAAATGGCTGTGCGGCTAGGGCCGCTCCTGCTCTCATGCTCCACCCACAAGAGCACATGTGAGCAACAGTCTGAAGGAGAGAGCTGTGGTCATCCTAGCTGTCCCTTCCAAGGCCATGTGGGGTCAGCTGACAGCCAGCCAATACCCATAAAAGCAAGTCAAGCTGAAATGAAAAGAATTGCTCAGTCAGACACAGCCAAGATCAGTAAAGCCCCTGGCTAAACATTTCCGACTTATAAACAGAATTAGTTAGAATACCTCCATAAATTTTTCCCTCGTCTATAATTTGGGTACCCAAGGCATAGTTTAAATGTTTGGTTGTCTGGGGTTATTTACTATTTTCTTTTTAATAAAAGTTTGGCTTACTAACATCTTCCAGTGGTGACCAATGAATCATCACTTTTTGATTTCTCTTTTTGCAGCATTTTAAACTCATTCATGTAAATATATTTAATATGTAACAGTTCGTTACAGGTATTACCAGTATACTGGTGCATTGCAGGTACAAAACATCCAATATTTCTCTGGTGGAGCTTCTTCAAGCTATTAAGGTAGCTCCTTAGTTCTTTTGACGCCATGGTTATTGACTTTGATGTTGGAAGTTCATCTTGTATATTTATTTCCTTCGCTCGCCTGGAATCAGCCTTCTTTTCAAGGATCCTCAATGCCTTGTAGAGGGGATGGTGTTTAGAGAACACACTCTGGTCTCTAGAGGTGCTCATTGTTGTTGAGTGGCCATTGTTTCCAGGTCTTTTCAGTGAACAGAGACAGAAGGAAATGCTCTTTTTAACACAAAACCCATCATGACTTCATAATGATATCCCAAATCACCGCTTCTCGGCCTTTTGGCTAAGATCAAGTGTAGCATAATGATATCCCAAATCAAATTCAGGACCTCAGGGTTTTTGTTTTACTCCTTCTGTCTCATTTCTTCTTTTTTCACTACGTTTTTTTTGTTCTCAGTGACAGTGGGAATAATCGGGTACCACACAATTGTCCATCTATTTATTCCCATCACACAGAACAATCTCTACATCACAATATCAGCACTACAACCAGCAATATGATGCCTGAAAACAGCTTGTGATTTTTAAAAATTCTTTTTTCCCATTAAAAAGATACAATAAAGATTAAATAAAAGAATTATTTTTGTCCTCTTTGTGTGTATGAACATTGAAAACAGAAGTTGAATTACTATATTTTAAATCATTTTAAGTAATTCCTGTTGTGTGGTTATGCCAACAACTAAATATTTGGTAGTTATACCTCCAGCTACTAATTGAAGTTAGCTTTTAATTTCCAGGCTTTTTTCAATTTAATTTCATGTCTTAATTATGTAAAATCACATTCATACAGTCAACTACAGGGTCCAGCACATATAATGCCCCTTTTTTATTACAAAATCTTTTGTTACAAAATCATAAGCATGTAATTCTGTAACATAACAATATCACACTCAAGCACACCATGTGACATTTTAGGTGAAATGGTCTCATTAAAACTATAAATCATTACACCCATATTATTACCCTACCAGCCACCCTCACACAGGCATTACTTCTGCTGGAAACTGTATATATAATAAGATGATTTAAAGAAGTCTAATGAAGATAGTTTTTATAAAATATTAGTGCCTGGGTTCCTGGAAATGAAGATAATTTAATGTGCTTGTATCGGTAAGTAAGCATATTCCAGCAAAACACTTATGTCCCCATCAGAACGGGCTGGAATGTGAGGTTACAGTGCCATCGTATTTGACAGTTACAAAGAACACAAACTACATGGAATCACGAAGCAGGGTAATAAAACAATCTCCCGGGCAACTTCCGCCAAATTAAAAAACATTACCAACATTTTTCATTCTCTCCGTGTGGTTCGTGTGCACTGTGCTCTTTGCTCCCCCCTAAAGTGCACTGCCCTGAATTCAGTGGTCCTCACACACATGCACACGCACGCGCGCGCGCACACACATAGAGTACATACTTTTATAGCTTTCTCAAGTTTTAGCACATAGGTATATCTCTAAGAAATGTAATAATGCATTACTTTTACATTTTTATTCCTTTCTTTTTTGTAGCCTTCTTTTTTAAAAAGATTTTGTTTCTTTATTTTTTAGAGAAAGGAAAGGGAGGGAGAGAGAAAGGAAGAGAAACATCAATGTGTGGTTGCCTCTCACACACACCCCCTACTGGGGACCTGGCCTGCAACCCAGACATGTGCCCCAACTGGGAATCAAACCTATGACGCTTTGGTTCACAAGCTGGCGCTCAATCCACTGAGCCACACCAGCCAGGGCTCTTTTTTATAGACTCTGTATTTATTTATTCATTCATCCTGATGGGAAACATGAGGCTGGGGTGAGAAACAGACTTTTAATGACTTAGACTATTTGCATTGGTTTCCCACCTCCCAGGTCCCCAGGGGGTGGGGCCATGAGAGCCAGGCATCAGTCTACATGTGAGAGGTCCGAACCACGGGTCAGGAGGGGGCCCGAGGATGACGACGTCAGAGCTCACAGGGTGGACTGTTATGACCACTCCCCTCCTCTCCGGACAGAGGAGGGAGAGAGACTTTTGTTCTCTAAGGTAAACGAATGTGCTCTGGGGAGAGGCGGAACGTCAGTGAGTTTATCCGCCCCTTTGGAATGTAGCAAATGCCTCACCAGTGTTTTTGTTTGAGGAAACACCACAGAACAGCACTGTTGCCTAACCCAGAACACGGTGTGGTACATGGTTGCATAAGCAGAAACCGGTAATAACATTATCCTTACAAGAGCCTTAAGTTTAGAAAACATTTTCAATAAAAACCTATTCTTGAGACTTAATCATAGTTATCAACATCGGGATTTGCAAAGTGCTTCTTTATGTTTTCTCACTTAGTCATCACAACTTCTTGAAGCCATGGACTCACGTTTCTACCCTCAGCAATTCGGTGAAATATTGAGGGCCAGTGAGGTCACGTGACTCACTCACTGAATGTCACAAGTGACTGAGTGGTGACATAAAGACCAAATACTGACTCCGTTTCCTGGGCTCCTTCTACTCCCTGGTCAGGAAGAAGATTTTTTTTAAATGTTAATTGAATTAACCTAGGTAAGAAAGA
Organism: Micronycteris hirsuta; assembly: GCA_004026765.1. Taxonomy (NCBI): domain Eukaryota; kingdom Metazoa; phylum Chordata; class Mammalia; order Chiroptera; family Phyllostomidae; genus Micronycteris; species Micronycteris hirsuta. The sequence continues at coordinate 110,897 of PVJI01000970.1, forward strand.
TTCTCCTGTCCTCTAGAAACACAAGATAAAGAAAGGGGGGTGAGTATCAAAATGTTAAAAGAGAATATCATTACTACACAGCAATAAAAATTGCAAACCAAACTTGGTTAGAATAGAAATTACAGGTGAATGTCAGCCTCACTTTTTATTAATGTTCTAACCAAAAGCAAAGCTATGAAACCAGATAGAATGAGGTTTACTCAAGTATGATATTAAAATACTTATAGATCAGCAAATTTCAACACCACCTGTAGCCTTTCAGCCCACTCCACGGGCTGCGTGTGTAACTGCTCGCGGTGAGACAAGGATCACTAGCGCGCCTCGGCCACACCATGGAGAGCAGAGTTCCCAGTCCCAAGCTGCATCCCTAGTGGCTGTTCTTCCTCTAGCCCAAACTCTACAGGAACCTGAGGGCCCCGAGACATACCTTCTGGTCCCCCTGAGTAAAGGAAACACAGCTGGGCCCAGCACCTACCCTCTCAGTGCCCCCCGCCCCACCACCACCAAGGACTAGGCAGGACCTCCCCAGGCCACTGCACTTCCCTGGTTGGAGCTGGAGTTTCTGAGTGACTCTGAGGCTCAGGGAACAGGTCTGGGTCCTGGTCGGTTTGCCACGTGAAGGCTGGCCAACCAAGCTCACCAGCTGCAGGTTGGGCACCCCTGGAACCAAGGGTCCGCCCCCACCCTTGACCAGAGAAAGGCTGGGTTGTTTCCCCCTTGCAGTGATGTACCCGTGGCAGCCTGGACAAGGCCTGAGAGACCCAGGGGCAGTGAGTGGGCCACAGGCTGGCTGAGCAAGGCGTAGCTACCGCTCCAGATGGCTGTGCATGAACGAGCCTGTTCGGCTGCACCTCGGTGCCAGATGTCACCCTTGTTTCCCTCTCCCTCGTGCTCCTTGCCTCGCTCCCTCTGGAGACACTTTCTGTCCCCATTTCCTGAAGGAACTGCTGGCCCCTGAGACAGACTTCAGTCAACTCCTTGAACAATTGCAACCCACCCTTCCTGAAGCCAGTAAAGATGTCTGCAGAAATCCAAACAGCCTGGGGAGGTGTCAGGAAGTGACCCAAGGAAGGCATGTTGTTTATAGGCCAGGAACACTGGAGAGATTTTCTCTGGTGCAGTTGTTTGGATTGTAAAGAGAAAGGGGCCCCTCCCCGGGAAAAGAGGCCAGGCTGCAGATTCTCATTCAGGGAACCTCCTCTGCCATGTCTGGCCGCAAGCCTCAGGGGGCCCCGAAAAAAGACAATGATGAAAGGACAAAAATAGTTGCATACCTAGTACAGGGTAAAATAGAAACGAGGAAGATTTTGGAATACACTTCACAAACTCTCAAATAGGGGGACGTGCCAAATGCCCTGCCTACTCAGATACTGGAGATTTACTTATTTTAGAAATGCTTTAAAGTTTTCATTGCCTTAAACTAAGGAAAACAAGGAAATACGCAGCATATGAGAGACAGAAAAGCCCAAGAAATAGTCAAAGAACACTAAAGCTTCCTTGATAGAAGAATGGATGAAAGGGTTCTCTTGCATTTATGGGATAAACTGAAGCACACCATGGAGATGAGACACCAGATTTTAGAAATGTTAGAGCCGAAGCATATCTTAAATGTTATCTAGGAGAGCTCGTAGGCTTTCTCTATCAATGATGCTTTGGGTATAGATCATCCAGTTAAGGCAGCCCAACGCTCCGAGGGTCAGATTGCATGAGATTGAGGAACGGAGAAGTCAGAGAAAAGGTCCCTGTTTCCCACGCACAGGTAACGCCCCAGGTGTGCAGAGAGAGACCTCCATCAGGCGCCAGGTAGGACGGAGGAGGAGCCTGCGGCCACAGGGCCATGAGGTGGTGATGCCAACTAGGATGAGACTTATGAAGATGCGTTCAATATGAGTATTATTTTTAGGTCCTTTACTTTTACTACTGTTATTTATTGTAAAATCACTAGAGAAAAGGTTAAAATAACTTTCAAATCCCCAGAACTGGACTAACCTGGCTACTATTTTTCAAAGGAAAGACTATGTCTTCCAGAACCACTGGTGGCTCTCAACAGTATTAATGACTTCATGAATCTTGTCTGGAGAAATCGTCTTAAGTAGTCAAGCATTCAAATGGTACCTTCCAGGGTCCAAGAAGAGCCAATGATGTGTGGTCCTCTCAGCCCTCAGTGGTGGGCTTCTGCTTCTGGGGTGAACTGAGCTCGCCCCTCCAATGCCTGTTCTCCAGCCACGAGACCAGGGGCACGGGCTGGCACCCGCCCTTCCTCCCAGCAGCTCTTACCCCGTTACTGGAGCGCACTGAACTCTTTGACTAGCAACCTTCCCAGGAGAGTGAGGTGCTCAGGTAAGGAGAAACAGAGCTGCATAACCATCCCCACCTGGGCCTTCATTCTGGCCTAAACCTGCTGACGAAGGAATAGAGGGAGCCTGGCTCATCCTCACCCTCAGCCACCCCACCGGGGACCCTCTGCTTTTCAAAACAATTTAAGTTCCTGGGGTTTTTGCTTTCAAAGAGGAAAGTAGGAGCCGAAAATATCCAACCCAAAATAGCTGATACCACCGTGCCGTAGTGCCCTATAGGAATAAAATAGCTTGAGGACTTTTGAAAGTTTCTAATAGGTCCTTACAAAGATGATGTCAAACAATCGTTGGACATATTGAGGCCAAAGCACTTTCAAATACTCGGCCTTAGGTTATGCTGTAGACTAAAATATTTTCTCCTTGAACACGGGACTACTGCCTGTTCTTTAAACTGGGTTTAGAAAACGGCTTTTTCTGTTTTCAGCATCACTAGTTTCCCTCTCATGTCATTCTTACAACATTCAACTCGGAAAAAGAAGTCATCCCCAGCCTGACTTCCTGAGTTGACTTTATGAGCCAGTGAAGCATCATTGGCTTATTATTAAATCGTAACCAAAATGAACATTAATAAGCTTCAGTTTCCACAGCTTCCTAAGACAGCCCACGTGGCCAGTGATTTGCAGTCTCCTGGGGTGTGACTCAAGTTCACACTGGTGTTTGCTAAACTTCTGCAGAGTCTTTTGCATGAAAAACAATACATTTCCTTACACATCAAAATGTTCACACTTCGGTCAGTCATCAAAATATATTTGTACCTTATGGATGTTATGGCTAAATGGTGTTCCCCCCAAATTTATATACTGAAGCCCTAAACTTCAGTTCTTCAGAATGTGACTGCATTTAGAAATAAAATCTTTAAAGAGATGATTAAGTTAATGTGAGGTCATTAGGACGAGCTTATAAGCAAAGGAGATTATGATACAGACAGAGAGAAAATAAGAAGATTCAGCGGCGAGAGATGCGGGATGCTTGTGGACCGAGGGGCGACCGGGTGGAGAGGAGAGGCCAAGGAGAGCTGCCTCAGAGGGCGTCCACCCTGCCAGGACCTTGCTTTTGGCCTTCCAGCCTCCAGAAATATAGCTAAATACTGTTCTGATGTTTAAGCCAACCAGTCTGTGGTGTTTTGTTACGGCAACGGAAGCAAACTAAGACACTAGTCATCTATAAGTCAGAAAGACGTTTAGAAATTCTCGTTCCATCAGTCCAATTCGATGCGATGGTTGGACCACACCCATCTGCATTTTATTCTGCCAGATTGTTTCATGCTAATCTATAAAGAATCACAGACCTTTGAACTAGATTCCTACTCTGGCTAGGTAATAGAGAATTTTTTACTGAAATTTGCAGGGAAAGTGAAGGCAGAAAACATTTACCTGCTCAACTCAAAAAAAAAATTAAAATGAGGGAAATTGATCCTGGATCATGTCATTGCTCTTTTTCCCTATGTCTCATTTCTCTGTTTTTTTTCTTTCTCCATATCCATATTTGCAAAATGAATACCATAAACCCTAGGTCACCGTTGCTATGAGGATGGGGTGAATTAAAACAATTGAGTGCTTCCCAAATGTCAGGGGAGAATAAAATGCAGTGCGCGTGGCTCAGAGGAGGCCTGGGGAGAGCAGGGCAGGGTCGATATTATGGAGCACTTCCTGGGGGCAAAGGCAGCCTTAAATACTTTGTGTGGATTATCTATTTCATTAAAATCTCATCATAATCTTGTGGAATAGGTCATATTATTCATTTCATTTTACAAATGTAATTACTAATGTTCAGAAGGGTTAATTTGCTTCCTACTTCACACTGCTAGAAAGTAATAAATCTTGGAGTGGGGAGGGAGGAAGGTGAGCCCCAAGCTCTAAGCTATGGTGATCTGCCCGAAGTTTGAATTTTCCTGTTCGAGCTAATACATGCACACTAGTTTTGCATAGTAATTTGATACTTGTCTTCATGTACAACAGAGGCAGAAGTGATTAATGTATGTGAATATACATAGCCTCCCCTTCTTCTGTTGGAAGGGCCAATGGCAGCTGGTGGGAGGAAAATCAGGCAGGAAGGCAGAGGAAAGAAGGGTCAGCCCCTCTTAAGTGAAATGACGCTCTGCCAAGTGCTGCGTCGTGTGGCGCGTGGCAGGGTTGGGGGAAATGCTGACAGACGGCTCTCAGGAAGCAGCTGTTCTCCTCATGGAAGACGTTGAAAGTGGCAGAAACAGGAAGAAAGAAGTTTAAGAGCTTTCTTTCGGTGCATTGAGAATGTCCTCTCTACCTCCCCCCCACCCCACCCCCCGATATTTCCTTGATAAATGAAGTTCAATATCTGAATTACTTTAAATTCCATTTGTATACTAAGTCATGTTTATTTGAGTTCATAATGAGAAAATAATGGCCCTGTGGTGCCCAGTTATACTTGGGTAATATTTTCCACATTATCTTCTGGGCTTGCTGTTCTAAAGCCAGGTGCGCGTTTGTAGTTGCGCTCCATTTTCCCTTTGTCACCCCGCCCCTGGCCAAGAGTGTGTTTTGACTCCCAGCACAGGATCACTGGGGGAATGATGATGGAAAGGAGCAGAAGTGGCCAGACCAAGGCATGTTGATCCTCAGAAAAACACCCGAAAGTTGGACAACATTCCATCAGTCGGGAGAGTTTGGGTTATGCTTTGTAGCAAGTGGTTCCAAATGCTGAGAGCCGCACCAAACAAACCCTTCTACTCCCGCAAAGGCTGGTGTATTCAGACGGAGGACAAGAGGGGGAGCAGGATGCCAGGGTTCTTCCATCTGTGGCACCGCCATCCAAACACAAGGCCGAGACGGGAGGAAACGTGGCGAATCACGCACGGTTCGCCCACAAAACCACAAAGTGGGCCGAGACAGGTAGTCTTCCTATTTCTGGCAAGGAGACAAGAACTAGAATGATTAGTAATTTCACACAGTAGTAATGTCTGCCACAGACACGGTAGGGACCACAGAGAGCTTAGTGTTACAACTTGAAAAAAATATACACTGATTGGGGCTCAGTGTTTCTTGCGCGCACAGTACCAGATGCACGCGGTGGTGTGTAAATTCCTTGAAGACAGAAGCTAAAACCTTCCTCACAATGATGAAAACCAAGTATTATTCTTTCCCCAACCCATGGACACCTGTTTTCCTGGTCTCCCTGAAAGGCAGAGGGACGGTGGCAGAGGCACCTACCAGGGACTTAGGGAGGTCCTGATAGATCCACCTACCACGTGCTTAGGGAGCTTGGTACCTGCAGGAGGACTTGACATCAAGCCAGTTCCAAAGCTGCTCCAGTGGCTGGATTTCGGCTGCGAACTTGAGAAAGTCACAGAACGTGCCATGGCAGCACAGAACACTGAGCTTTGGGTCTTGGTGGGAGCTCGTCACTGGGATGGAATAGGGGTTAACAGGGGTGGAAAACCCAGAAGCTGAGAAATGCTGCTGCTGGAGGGAGCTGACAAAATTTCTTATTCAGGATCATTCATGGGCTCAAACAGCAACTCCCGGTTCCTGTAGCCCAGCAGCTCCCTGCCTTAGAGAAAAATTAAGTGGACAGTCACTGGGATCCGCAAGTCAAACTCTAAAACTCACTTCGACAAGAGCTGGGAGAATCCGCTTTCCAGGATGGGGGAGCGGGGTAAAGTGAGCACAAAGAGGCAGAGCTGCCATCCGTATGGAGAATATCAGAGTGACCAGAGATGGTATTTTTTTTTAATCTTTATGGTGAAATAGATCATGCTTCTTCTTTTGCTGGTTCCTTGAAAGGTTGGGGAAAAGATACTGATTATTCTTCATTACTTTCTTGAACTTGATTTGACACTTTTGATTGACCAAATAGAGACCAAGCCAGGCAGAGCCCTAAAGTATTTGATGTACAAACCCTTTCCTGTCTTTAGCGAATTGCCAGCATGTAATATTACCACCTTCAGAAGACATATTACACAGTCATCTTGGGCTCCCACAACAGAATATCACCGACTGGAAAGCTTAAACAACAGAAATTTATTTTGTCACAGTTCTGGAGGCTAGCAGCCCATGGTCCGGACGCTAGCATAGTCAGATTCTGGTGACAGCTCTCCCTTCCTGGCCTGAAGACAGCTTCTCATTTTGTCCTCACCTGGTAGCGAGAGAGAGGACACGTTCTCTGGTGTCGCTTCCTCATCTTCGAAGGGCACCAATTCATCACGGGGCCCCGCCCTCATCTAACCCCAATCAGCTCCCAAAGGCCCCGTCTCCAAATGCTACCACATGGGGGGTTCAAGGCCAGAAGAGCAGGAGGGACTCACGTGGGCCAGCAGCAGCCAGCCAGGGAGGAGCCCAGCCAGAGAGCAGAGCCAGTGTCCGATGTCATGGACCTAACTCCTTTGGTGGAGTTAGTATTTCTAGAAAACTAAACAGGAATATAAATTCAAATATGTAACTCTCTTGCAGGTAAAGTATTTTTGTGTATCTTTATGGAACAGGTTGGAAAAGAGGAAACCATATGACAAAACCTTTCAAACGCATACAGGGCTCAATATGACTCACACTGTATAACGTGCGGGAAGCTAGCAAGTGCGCCTTCTGTTTCAGGCTCCTGTCATCGGTGCTCTTGATCTCTGCCCTACAGGTGCCTTTTTGTGCTTATTTGCATGAGTCACTGAAGCTCTGGAATAAACTTTCTGAAGTATGCAAAATTAAAGTAAATGTTTACCAGGGAGCATGTTTGGTTTTTCCCTTCAATTAATCATGTATGTAACAAATATTTGTTCTGCACCCGCCATGTGCCAGGCACTGTGCTGGATCTGCAGGTTACTGCAGTGAGGATCCTGCCATCCTTGTGTCTGTGGTCCAGGAAGGAGAAAGACCCTGATCCAAGAAGCAGAATCAAGTGACTGCAAACTGGTGAGTGCTGTCAAATAAAACCGCAGTGCACTACAGAAAGCAAGGGAACTCAGCAAGGAGAGACCATCAGCGGAAAGATCAGGCAAGTGTTATCTAAAGGACCAACAGAGAAGAAAGGGTGAGGGGTTCTTAGGGAGAGAAGTGGGTAACTTAGAGAAAAGCCAAGTCAGTCCCTGCATTTTTATGTAGAAGGATCCAAAGAGCGGCAAAACGCCTCTGTACCCCACTCCCCATCTGTTATAAGCTGATAAAGTCATATGTTAAACTTCTAATCCCCAATGCCTGAAAATGGGATTGTATTTGAAGATAAGGCCTTTAAAGAGGTGATTAAGTTAAAATGTGGTCAGTAAAGTGGGCCCTAATCCCCTATGACTGGTGTCCTTATAAGAAAAAGAAATTTGGGCACAGACAGATGCAGAGAGAAGACCGCGTCAGGACACAGGGAGAAGACAACCATCTCCGAGCCAAGGAGGGAGGCCCCGGGAGCAGCAAACCCTGCCGATTTCAGATTCTAGACTCCAGAACTACGAGAAAATTAATCTGTTGTTTCAGCCACCCAGTCTGTGGTACTTTTCTGGGACAACTGTCCCAGAAAACTAACACACCACTTAATTCCACTTTGGACCAAAACCTTATAGACCTCTCTTCACTTCTATGCCCCACATCTTTCCTCAGCTCGCTCTGAGCCTTGTCCAGTCCTCCCTTTTCTGCATAGTTCAGCCTTGTGTGAGTGACCACTTCCGCCCTTTTGAAGCACTTACACATTAGCATTTATTTCCTGCCCTTCCCTAGTCTTCCTCCTGCCGTCCTGGCCTCAATTTCTCCTGGGTATTCCCACTCTCCAGAACTTCAAGGTGAAGTCCTCAAGAGCTCAGTCCCCTTCCTCTTCTGGTCTCCCCTGTACTCCCATCCTGTGGTGGAAGACATCCCTGGATGGTATTCTTAGAACATAAAGAAGCCCACAAAAACCATTGAGAGAATGGATAAAGACAATCTAATATATGTTTTAAAGGTTACTATGCATGGAGCCTAGAAACTAAAAGGGTAAATAAGGGAGTTGAGTTAGATGGCAATAATAGAGTTGGGCATGTGTGATGACAATGAGGATGGATAGACGTCTATAAGCGTGGATCTATATATGTAGGAGTTATTCACTATATTTAGGACTTGAAATCCTCAAGACTCAAGAGGAAGAGATAGATGTCATAATTCTGAGGTTGGCAGGGATAAGAAAAATAATGGTACCTTTTACTGAGATAGAAAAACCAGGAAGAAGAATAATTTTGTGGAACAGACCACAGGTTCAGTTTTGAACATGATCAAGTACCTTTAAGATATGCAAGTGGAGACGGTGGAGTGGGCAATCAGACAATATGCGCCTCGAATCCAGAGAAGTTTGTTGGTGTAAAAATCTAAACTCCAGGGCCACTGTGCTTGTGGTGCTTGTGGGTGGCAACAGGCATGAGGGGTGAGATCTCCCTGCAATACCACAGTGGGAAGGAAAGGAGACCTGAGGGAAAAATGGGCGGGGCAGCAAAAGATGCAAAAGCCTGATTGGTACAAGGATGAGCCAGAAGAGCAGGCTGGAAAGAAGTGGCCAGAGAAATGGGGAAAAGAGAGAATCTGGGGTCAAGGGAGCCAACTGGAAAAGAGAAAGGGGTGATCAATCATTTCAAATGCCACTAACAGAATGTTAGAAATGGGCTTTTGGAGAAATGAACGTTTCTCAAAAAAAGGACATACAAATAGCCAATGAGCACATAGAAAGATGCGCAACATCACTAATCATTAGGAAAATGCAAATCAAAACCACAATAAGATGCCCCCTTACACCCACAGAAAAAATAGATAGATAGGTAGATAGATAGATAGATAGATGATAGATAGAGAGAGAGATAGCTGGCGATGATGTGGAGAAACTGGAACTATTGTACACTGTTGGTGGGACTGTAAAATGGTGTAGCCTCTATGGAAAACAGCATGGTGGTTCCTTGAAATATTAAAAATAAAATTACCATATGATCCAGCAATTCTATTTCTGAGTATATAACCTTGTCCATATAAAAGAACTACAAACCAGGTGTTGAAGAGCTGTTCATATACCATGTTCCCATAAGCATTATTCCAACAGCAAAAAAGTGCAGCCAGCCCAAGCCCATATCAACAGACAAATGGATAAACAAAAGATGATATATACTTAAAGAGGAAGAAAATTCTGACACGTTATAACAAGAATGAACCTTGACAGTGAGAACTGGCTTCAACTTGATTATCACAGCTGCATTAGGCCCTCACAAGAGATTCAGCCTGTCCTTTTAAGGTTTGAAGCCAGACACTGACTTCTCCTCTCTGGCTATGAGAGTCCCAGATGGCAGCCTCTTCTAATACAAGGCTCTGCATTTTGTCTGCACTGAAATCTTATTTATTGCAGCTGCCATCATTAATTTACCTTAGCTAGGCCTTCTGGACACCTTGCTGCTGCTTGTACATCAGCACTTGCTGTGCTATAAAAATGGCTTCTTTCCTTAAAGCTCTTGAACCCACCCCTTCTAGCTTTCGACTTTCTTTTGCAGCTGCCTCACCTCTCTCAACCTTCACAGAATTGGGGAGAGTCAGGGCCCTGCTCTGGATTAGGTTCTGGCATAAGGGAATGTCAGGGCTGCCTTGACCTTCTATCCAGACAGACTCAAACATTCTTCACATCAGTCATAGGCTGTCTCACTTTCTTACCATTTGCGTGTTCACTGGAGTAACACTTAATTTCCTTCAAAATTTTTTCTTTTGCATTCATAACCTGGATAACTGTTTGGCTCATGAGGCTGAGCCTTTGGCCTGCCTTGCCTTTCAACATGCCTTCCTCACTGAGCTTAATCATTTCTAGCTTTCAATTTAAAGTGGGAGACGTGTGATTCTCCCTTTCACTTGAATACTTAGAGAACATTGTAGGGCTATGAGTTGGCCTAATATTGTCATGCCCCAGGGAACAGGGAGGCTGAGGAGTGGAAGAGAGACGGGGGAGAGCCAGTTGACCAAAGACTCAGAACACACAGAACATTCATCAGTTGAGTTTGCTGCCTTATATGAGTGCAGCTCGTGGCATCCCCACAGCAATTACAATAGTGCCATCAAAGATCAGTGATCACAGATCACCATGACAAGTATAATAATGATGAAAACTTTTGAAATGCTGTGAGAATTACTAAAATGTAACACAGATACGAAACGGGCAAGTGTGAGGAATACAATGCACATAGACTTATTTGGTGCAAGGTTGCTACAAGCTTTCAATTTGTTAAAAATATGTATCTGTGAAGAGCAAAAGAGCCATAAAGTGAAGTACAGTAAAATGAGGCATACCTATATTTTCCTCATTTTTGCAAATAAGTAAGTCAGAACTCAGAGAAATTAAGAATTTTCCCAAAGACCAATCAATTACATCCAGGTCTGTCTGACTCCAAAGCAGTTTTCTTCTACCTTCCAGTTCTATCTGCAGCCTCCCCCCCGCCCCGCCCCAGTGGGGGAGCCCATTCTGCCACAGGGAAGGTCTTCTCTCTGTTGCTGCTTCTCAACTGTTGTTTCCTCACTGTCTCACTAAAAATCGCTGACTTTGGGGTTATTCTCTTCTGCTCTGCTCCTCCCCTTCTTGTCTTTTCCCGTCTTCTTCCTCTGACAACCATTCCAAACTCCCTCAAGCTGTTGTGGCCCTCTGTGGTCTGGCTCCTGCCTAACTCCCCTCATTCGTAAGCCAGCCCCTGTCTCCTCTGTCTCCTCTAACCGACCGAACACCTCTCTGTGCCCCACACTCTCTGCTCTCGCTCACCTCCTGGCCTCACCACCTACCGCGTACCCACCCTGCCTCCTTCTCACCTGTACTGGAAGAAATCCCCCATCCTCACTCAGGCTCGGGGTGAGGCAGCGAGTGAGACAAAGCTCCGGACCCCGGGAACTCGAGTTCTCGTGACCGAGCGGCACAGACCCCCGGTGCCTGCCACATAGCAAGAGATCAAAACTGACCAGGGCCTGTTGCTGAGTTTAAGCAATCCTGCTCTTGGTATTATATTTGACTTCATGAAGAAAACCCAGACTTCTTCCTAAAGCCCATTTTATCATATTTGGGAAGATACTGCCAGGGAAGTATTCTTACAAGAACTGTGCAGAGGCCACACCTAACTTTCTGGCAGATGATGAAATGGGCCTCTGCCTCTAGATTCCACACAAAGGTGGCATGCAGGGGGTGACCCCAGCAGCACCGAACTCAGGGGCAGGAGCACACAGCTGGAATCTCAAAAGTCTACCACGAGGTGAAGGACTCCTCCTGGGGGGTCAGCATGTTGGGGAGCCAGAGCCCACAAAATCCAGCACCCTCATTTCCCACCGAAAGGCAGGAAGAGGAACTGATATGCACAGGGAAGCCAGAAATTTTTAAATGACCTCTCCAGACTGACCACATGTCCCCGCCCATCAGAACGTCACCCAGGCCCGAATCTCGCGCACAGGCTCTCAGTTGACCTTCACTGGATGGGTTACCACCACCTCTGCCTCTGGCTCAGTCTCACAACCGGCCTTTCCGTCCCAGCTTCCGGGGAGAGCCGGGGGTGCAGAGTTCGGGGGTAAAGTTGTTGAAGTTAACTTGAGTGCGGAGCACTCTCAACATCTGAGTCCTTGGGAACACCCAGAAGAACAGACAGCCAGGGGCTGGTGTCCACAGAGAGAAAGGCAAGGGGCGGGAAGGGGACGATGTTGGGGAGGAGATGGGGGAGGGTGTGGGGGAAGAGATGGGGAGGGTGGGACAGGGACCTGAGAGGAGGGAGGGGGAGGGGGAGGAGTAGTCCAGGTGGAAAGGAAAGCTGTGGCTGTTTGGGGCATGCGGTTCCCCCGTGGAAGAGGTGGCCACCGACAAGTAGCAACATGTTAAACGAGGTTGACAATGTGTGAAGTAGAAAATGTCAGCAGCCAAAGAAAGACACAGTAAACTTTAGTTTCCGATTTAAATTAATAGGAACTCAAGGAGAAAAAATCATGCCAGTGTTCCTCGGAGCTGGTGTCTGCCCGGTGTGACAGGTTCACGTCCCCGCGCCTCGTGTTTACTGGCGCACAGCACTGAAGGATTTAGACACATAAACACATCAGCGTCGGGGATGCCCCCCTGCTACCCCGCTTGGGGCTCCACTCCACCGAGGGCACGCTCTGCCTTTGCTCTCTCTTCTTTGCAGCCATGCAGGAGGCGTGCAGGAGCTGAGAGGATCGCAGCCAGCCAGGCGCCACTGGGGGAGGCTGCTGATAGGGCCTGAGGCGCTGGGGTTGCTGGAGCCATGAAAACCCGCAAACAGCTCTCAAAGTGTCTTAATGTGTGTGCTCTGCCAGAGGAGAGGGGAAGCCCCAGGCAACAAGGAAGGAAAGTGGTCGCTCCCACAGGAAACCAGCTGCAGCTCCTCAGGAGCAGGTCCTGGGGAGTCGGACCCTGGCCCCAGTCAGAGGAAGACAAGGGTTTGACATCTGTCTCTTCCATGTGCCTGTCCTCTCGCACACAGGTGCTCTCTGTAAGTTAAGTGACCTGCCTGCACCCCTGAAGGAACAGATGCAAAGAGGGGAGCAGAAGAGTTTCTGGTTCCCTTCCCTTGTTTGTTATCCAAACCCTCAGGCTCGAATAACACCCAGCACAGATAAGCTGCAGGGAAGTCTGGGCTGGGGAGGCAGACAGGGGAATCTGGACATCAGGCAATTATCCAGGGAGGAGTCCTGATGGAAGAGAAAGCCAGCGGCATGAGGGTGGAGGTGGGTTTGGGGAACTGCCATTACCACGGGACCGTTCTGGTACTACGTGAGGAGCTGCCTCAGCTGGCAGGTGAGGGCGGATCAGCGTCCCTTCAGACTCCAGAGGAGGCAGCGGTAGAGGAGGGGATGCTGGGAGAATCAGCATCCCTAAATGACAGACATAGTGCAATGGGAACAGAGCCCATCCCAAGAGGCCCCTCCGGCCTGCTCTGCAATTGTGTGAGTGTTGAATATACACTAAGATTCGGGGGAGGGAACCCATAAATGAGATAGTATGAGTGTTAAATATACACCAAGATTCAGGGTGGGGGGACCCATAAATGATATGGCGTGAGTGTTAAATATACACCAGGATTCAGAGAGGGGAGACCCATAATGAAATAGTGTGAGTGTTGAATATACACCAAGATTCGGGGTCGGGGGACCCATAATGAATGGTATGGTGTTAGAAATAGACTCTGCACATGTTCGTAGGCAGCTCACCCTCAGGGTTGTTTGGAAACAGAAGTCACACAATATTTTTAAAGGTAAAATATTAAGTAAGTTCATTGCAACTGGATCTGCATTCTGGACACCCCACCTCCGTGCCTGGGTGACGGAGACCACGCCTCATTGGCCAGAAAGTCTGCAGGGTGCGCCTTGCTCCACTCCAGGAATGAAGGTCACCTCCTGCACAGGGGGACCCCCTCTGAATGTCAAAGCAAGCAGAGTCACCTTTCACACGTATAGAATTCGCTGTTGTCCTGGAGACACTCCTGTCTCCCACAGTTTTGCCTTAGAATGAATTTGTTTGCAGGGTGCACTGCTGGTCTCCTGTACAGAAAGCCCCAGGGAACACCTGTGGGTCTTCCAGGGTGTCTGACCCTTTGAATAAATACCACTTGGGCTCAGAAGGAGAGGTGCCCCTGCCCTCCCCCCTCCAGGCACCGATAGCATCCCCGTGGTTCAAAACAGCTTATAAGACGTTGTATGCACCTAGGGGTCCTAGGAACTGAGGGTCTATGAAGCAGCCACAGCTGCACCTTTAAGGGGGGCAGAGCAGAGATTCCAGCCAGGTGCTCTGCATCAAGACCCAAGGCCCGAGTCCACAGAGGGAGGTGTCACTTGCCTGTGCCTTCTACTCCTTCCACCTCCAGGCACTCCTGGGAAACTACTACGTAATCAGAAAAGGCAACACTTGCCTAAGTGAAAGCAGGAAGCAGACAGAGCAGGCCTAGCAAATGTCCACATGGCTGATGACAGCTGCCTCGGAGCTCTACAAGCACCTCATACGTGAGTCGTCATAACGTGTCCTTGCAGGGACCACTCAAGCAACAAGCGGCGCTCATTCCCTAGGCAGCCCCACACCCGGACTGCCCAGTCCTCACAGGACCCCTCCAGCAAAGAGATGATTGTTTGGCCACAAAAAAGGACACACCTTCCAAAACATAAGCTCACCGTCCTGGAGTCCCCACCCACCTCACAAAGGTCCTACTATCAAATGAGATGCCTTGGAAAATGCCTGCGCCATGGAGCCCTTGTAAAAGACAGGCTTAGAGCTTCCAGTCAGGATGGGGACACAGGTAAACCCGTCACCTTGCACAACCATGTTAAATTACAACTAAACTACAGAACAACCATCACTGAGAACCACCTGAAATCTAGCCAGACAAAAGTCCCACAACTAAGGATATAAGGAAGAAGCCATATCAAGGCTGGTAGGAGGGCAGACACCCAGAGCAGGCTGGTTCCACACCCACGTGTAGCAGACACAAACTGGGAGAATTGGGAGGAACATCTCGCCTGCGAGGGCCCCCACCTGAGGAGCCAGGAGTCCCAGGCACACACAAGCTCAGCATCCCAGGGTCCAGTGCCAGGAAGAGAAGTCCCCATGGTTTCTGGCTGCAAAAACCAGCGGGGATTGTGGCTGAGTGAGAAGGAGGCCCCTGGAGTCCCAGGCATTCCTCCTAAAAGACCTGTAAGGACTTACTCAGACTCACTGACTCACTCTGAGCTCCAGCACTGGGTAGCTGGGACATTCAGGGAGAAACTGAAGCATCGGCATCAAGGCAAGAGCTGGGGGCAGCTTTCTCCCAGACAGAAGTGCTGGCAGAAGCCATTGCTTCTTTTCCAGGCCCTCTTCCCACAGAGCCACAGAGCCCACAGGCAGGCACCACAGCTGAGTCTCTATCAGCCTGGATAAAAAAGGTGAAGGAATTAAGAAGTACATTGGTAGTTACAGAAAAGGCATCAGGGTGTAAAGTACAGCATAGGGAATATAGTCAATAACATTTTAATAACTATATACAGTATCAGATAAGTACTAGATTTACGGGGGTGATTACTTAGTAAGTTATACAATGTCTAATCACTGGGTTATACATCTGAAACTAACATAATATTGTATGTCAACTAATTTAAAATTTTTTTTAAATTTACAAAAAGAAACTTAGAGTGACTGAACATCTGAAAGGAACACTTCACCAAGGAAAACAAAGGATTTCAAAAAATTAGTGTAGAGCAAGGACAAACTAGCTGAAAATATCACAGCACCTAGGAAGCCAAGTTTTTTATCCCAGAAGTTGGAATGGGCAACTCTGCATGATTTAAAAAGGCCTTCTTGGTTTTCCTAATGTGATTAAGTTTATATAACAATGCTATTCTAAACAGAGTCTTTGATCAAAGCACAACTTCACGGTATACCATATACTAAATATTGGCAAATAATTACATAATTGTTCATTTAAAAGGCTCTCTCTGGACTATTTAAAATTTCAGGTTGGCTTTCCGTGGAAAATAATGTGTACTCAGAAAACACAAACTTTTAATTTTGTTCTGTCATAATAAAACCAAGTTTTCTAGTCAAAGTTAATTAATTAATTAATAATAAATAGACTGGTTTAGTCACCCTCCTCGTAAATGAATCTTGTGTCCGCTGCTGACAAGGCCAAAGGCAGCTGATTTAAATCCTGCCCGTGGCCACAGTTTGTGAAATGTCCACCCGTGGGAAGTTGTTAGTATATGCATACATGAAATTCGGGCAGGGACAGATTGACATTCGCCTTTGAACCATCTTTGAAAAAACTGCATTTGTAAGCAGGCACTGTACCAGACCTGCCCAGAGAGTGCTCACTGTAAATACTCCCTTTATGAATGAAGGCGTTGCCTACAGGCGTGTCTCTCCTGTCCGTGTGTTGCTCTAGTATCAGAATACTATGTATTTAAAAGCAACACAACATTCCATTTCTTTACAAGTTTCCTGTGTAGGTCTTTCTCACTGGTTGTTCCTGCTTTTGAAATCTAACAGATGGTTTCAAAAGGCCACTGAGACAAGGAGACAAGGCTGCGCTGGAAGAACAAGACAGCCAGGAGCATGGGCATGACAGTGTGTCGGACATGGCCAGGGAGGGGGAGGGTGGACGGAGGCACCCGGCTCGGCCTGTGCTCGTGGGACCAGCTTGCGGTCCCCCAGGGCACGGGGCTGGCAGCTTGCGTGCAGGCGAATGCACAGTCTCCGTTTGCTCGGGACTGTGGGAAAAGGCCCGCCGAGCTCCCGCCAGCTGCTCAGAGCTCCTTTCCAGGCTGTGCGTTGGATGACATTTTCCCTAACCTTTTTAACAAACATGGGATGAGGACCACACTGTTTGGCTGAAAGATACATTTTGGGAAAAAATGAATAGAAGGGGAATTATTTTGGAGCCTTCAGCAAACAGTGCTAATCACCATGATCCCAAAGCATAGCAAACGCAAATTATACCGGGACATCTGGGGACACCCGATATTTTTGGACTAACCTCTGCCAGGCTCCAGGCACACTGAGCTGCACGATAAAACAGCCAACTTAGCACATTCCTATGAACCAAATGTGATCACTTTTCAAATCTACCTCAGCTATGGCTTCCCTATGGCCGTACATGTTAGGAACCCTCTGGTGCCATGAAAAGGGACCCTCACAAAGTTCTTCAAGGAAATGAAACCATCTGGAACTGGTCCCAGAAAAACTCTTGGGCACAGAAGCAGATGCTTCCTCAGGTCTCCCTCAGAGGTCCCATGGCCCCCCACACATAGCATCTCTGTCTGCTTTCTGAGTGGGCTCCATTTTCCTTTCAACCACTGGTATCGTGAGAATTCATAGCACCCAGGATGGCACCCCAAGTCGGAGTCTCTATTATGGGTTGAATGTGCCACCCAAAATGTGCCTCTTCCTATGCTGAAGTCCTAACTCCCAGACCTCAGGATGGGACCTTATTTGGAGATGCAGCCTTCAAAGTGTGACGAGGTGACTGGGTCAGGGGCTGATCCACCATGACGGGGCCTACATCGGGAGAGACGAGGACACAGCCGAGCCAGGGAGGGGGGCCATGGGGACCCAAGGAGAAGACGACTCTCACACCAAGGAAAGACTCGTGGGGACCCCCCAGTTGGCCCCGGGCTGCCTCCATACTCATGAGCACAGGACGTTCCATTATTTAATCCACCCAGTCTGTGGCACAAGCAAACTCACAGTCTCCTTCTGGAATGTTCACCTCAGATTCTCAGCAGCAGGCACAGTAGCTCAGTGTCCATGTTCCCAGGAGAAGAACCTGGTGGCTCCAGTTCCCCTGCCAAGCCAGTGCCACAGTCATGGGACACGACTGGCCTGGCCCCCACCTGTCTGTCTGTGGGCAGGATGGCCTGTACTCAATCAGCATGGGGCCCATGGGGACCCCGGAGGATGGGCCACGTGTGAGTAGGCACTGTGACGACACACCTAACACTCCATGTTGCCAGTCATCTCAAGCAATTGTCAGCTTCCTAGGATGAGGTGGCCCAGAGTTGATGGGAACATCGTCACTGCAGCCACACTCCGGCAGACAGAAGGACGTCGAGGTATTTATCCCACCCTTAGAGAAAGCAGAAAGCGCAGCATGGAAGGCGTTGGTGATGGCCGGGCTGGGGGCGGGGGAGGGCACGTTGATGTTTAATGAGTGCAGAGCTGGGGACGAAGGAAAAGCTCTGAAGAAGACAGGCGGTGGTAGCGTCTGCACCTTGATGGCAGCGTGTGAATGCCACTGAACTGCACACTTAGAAATGGGTAAAATGGTCCATTTCATGGTATGCGTATTTTACCACAATAAGAAACAAACGAACAAAAATCTTGAGGAAGTATGCAAGCTAACGAGAGGAAGCGTTCTTCCCCGGTGGAGTCTCGGGGAGCTGGCCACGTGGGAAGAGCCCTGCGGGAGCAGGAGGGAAGGGCAGAGAGAGAGGCGGCTCCTCCAGGCCCAGTGCGGCACCCCTGTTCAGAGCGGAAGGGCGAGCTGCGGGAACCAAGGAACACATCGCATACCCAGCAGTTATATGTAGTCCAAGAATGATGCTTTTTCAAGAAATCTGCACAATTCAAAAAATTTAAAAAAGGATTTTGAGTGAATAATGTTTAAGCCCCCCCAGATAGCCTTCGCGTCCTGCGCTAGTGAAGTGTCTGAAGAAAGAAATCTGGAAAGTGACTTTGCAGTGGGCCCAGCCATTCCTGGGACAGCTGATGGCTGCTAACAAATAGCCTTTTAGCAAATTAAGTGTAAATGAATCAGAAGCTTATAGATCATGTTTTAGCTGAAACAAACAAAGGATTCAAAATTTGTAAGAAAAGGTGCTTGGCAAACTCAGCGTAGTTTGTTGAACCCAAGCATTTGAGAAATAGTTTGATTAATTTTGCCAACTCAAAACCCTGCCAATTTTCTATTGTCCCCAAGTATTTACTAGCATTTTTCCAGATTGAATTTCCCATCCATATTTCCGAATGTTCTTGGCCACTCTGCTGATAATCATTTGGAGTGCTTTCCACACACAGGGTAGGGCGCCTCATTCCTAGACAATGAATCCAATGTCATACCAACTCTGGATGGTCTTACCATCCAAAGAATTCTTTCAAGACCATCACTCCATTTAATCCTCCTGACACCACGGATGAAGAAACTTTCACTGAGGGCAAGCAACTGCCTCAGGAAAACACAGAACAAGGATTAAAACCCAGGCCTCCTGATTTTAATCTACACTGTAGGTATAAAGAGGGTGCTGAGCTCTCCCCAAGCTCCTCCGAGGAGGGAAATCTGTGAGACACTTACCAGGGAACAGGTAACGTCTAAGGAAATGGAGGAGTCCACCCAGGGTCAGGTTCAAGGCCCGTCTCAAGTCCCTGAGGCAGCTGGCCCCCACTCCCGCATCTGGTGTTCTGTCCTGGCTTCCCACCCCCTCACTCTTTCAAAATCATTCCCTCTCCAGTTGGGCCCTCAATACACACACAGGAAGAGTCCTCGCTCTGAAACTGACATGAGTAGAAAGGCACCCAAAGTAGAAACACGCATGTGACGAAGGCCAGCCAACAGGCCGGCTCCAACTTGAGCGAAGAGTGCGCCTGCCAAGCAGTGCCCCACTTTCAGGGGGCTGCAGACCCACTGCAGGGTGAGCTCTGAGCCCCAAGGAGATGAGAAAGTGATTGGTCTGTCTGTCAGAACACCACCCCCACAATGTAGTATTCAGGCATTTAATTAATGTTCTGTTTACACCCCACTTCCAGGTCATTAATGAAGATGTTTAATGAGACTGAATTCATGCCCGTCTGCATGCACAGCACCCTGTTGAGTCTCTCCCCCCGCCACCCCGAGATGCGGCCCTTTCCCCACCCCACCACACCCCCAAGACACTGGGTGTCACCATTTGTTTAAAACCCTAGAATTGCCTACTCTGTGTCCTCACACTAGAAAGGTGACATGGGGGGGGCCTGAGGGGCACTGAAGAGCCTATCTGGGCGCTACAAGTCCTTTAGCTGGAGGGACGGAGAAGCTACCTGACGGTGGCAGGGCAATTTGAAGTATGACCCAGGAACCCCGGACCCCACCTTGCTCTACCCCAAGAATGGCTGTCGAAGACTTAGGTCAAGAGAAGGAAGGAGCAAAATGGAAACACGCTGAAGATGAAGGGCTCACGGCAGCACTGCCTTGGTCCTGCCCAGATGTGGCTCCGGTGAGGAGGGCTCCCACGCAAACACACACTGGAGGCACCTTGAACTCGAAGGTCACTGCCCTGGAGGCCAGCTGGTGTCTGCCATGGTGGTGGTCCCTAGGGCAGCAGAGGGCCCTGGAAGTCGTGGGGCCATCGGGAGGCAGCACCCTCGACAGGAACCCACTCTCATACCCATCCTGCAGGTACGGACACTGAAATTTGAGAAAGGTAAAGTGACTTGGCCAAAGCTCCAGTGTTTGGGTCACTTGCCCCCCGTACAGAATTAAACACAGCACTGAGATACACGGGCGGCGTGACCCCTTGTCTCAGCCCAAGACGTAAGCTGAGTAAACAGCGAATTCACGGAGAGTCACAGGTAGGCATTTGCCTGCCGGGCTGTGTTTGCAGCAGCACATACTCAATCATTCCTGAGCTTCGGCTATAATCTGCGGCAGGCACTAGGCTAAGAACTGGGGGTTTAAAAGAAGGCAATTCCAGCCATCGAGGCACCAGCCATGGGATTGGGGACAGAGAAGTGGCACTGACTTTAACATAGCAGGCCACGTGCACGGTCCACCATCACACTGCTGTGAGATTACCTCCCTCCTCGCCGCGCCTCGCCACGCCTCGCCTTGTGGGGACTGAGACATCCTCTGTCGTCCGAGTAGCATCGATGAGCTCACATGGTTGGAAAACCAGCCAGAAAGACAGGTTAAGATTCTTGGAACAGACTCGAACGAAATCAGCAAGTCTGGAACTGTACAGCCTCCAGGCAACTTCCCTATCTCCCTTAATTGTAGTTAAAGTCACAGATCTGCTTGTTGCCACCAATACTGGACGTAGTGGCCGCATTCCCTTGTCTGAAGGCAGACGGGAAGGCAGTGCAGGGCTGCACAGGGGACACAAGAGCACCTGGAATGAGAGTACCACGGGACCAGGACAGCCAGCGCCCAGCAGCAGGCGGGCCCTGGACCTGCCCTAGACCACTGCCCATCCCACCCCCCTTGGCCCGCACCGGACCCCTCCCACAGGCACTTGCTGCTAATCCAGCAAGCAGCTTCCTGTTTGTAAGACCTTGGCCTGGCCCAGCAAATGCTTGTTGTGGACAACATCACAGCCATTTCTGTCTCTTGGGCTTTCCCTGGTTGGTCTCCCAAAAATAGTCCTGGGACACCTGGGATGAGTCTGCCTGGACCGTTGGAAATAGACCAGCTCCGGGGGGACAGAAGCTGCCCTGACTCCTCCTCCCTGAGCAAACAGCTCCGATGTCTGAGCCGCAGGGGCTCCAGACCCCTTCCTGTCTCTCCTCTGGCCCTTGGCCTGGTCCACAGCCATCGAGAATGTCGTGAATGCCACCGGCCTCACCTCCACGTGTCCTTCCCGAGTCAGTCAGCTCGGATGTCGGCATGATGCACATCCACTCTGTGCGTCCAGTTGGCTGCAGTCACCCGTCACTGGGGACGGGAGGGTGGGTCTGCCCAGCACTCTCTCCCTTGTGTCCCAGCCAGACTCCCAGGCAGCTCCCAGACACGCTGTGCCCGAGAAAAGCCAGGGAAACAGACAGATCCATCAAAGTGACAAGCCACGGCATCCATCGACTGAGGCCTTGAGCAGCGGACACCTGGCTCCGCCCCAGCCTGAGTGCACCAGACAATACGGTTTCTTTTCTTTTAATTCTTATCTATTGATTTTTAGAGAAAGAGAGGAAGGAAGAGAGAGAGAAACATCGATTTCTTGTTCTACTTATTTACGTATTTATTGCTTGCTTCTTGTCACGACCTTGGTGTATTGGGATGATGCTCTAACCAGCCGAGCTGCCCAGCCAGGGCCCAGAGGACACTATCTTTCCTGCAGGGACAGCCTGGGCGCAGGCACAAAGGGACGCAGGGGGCTGCCCACCAGTCCAGGGTCCAGCAGTCCCCCATGGAAAGAGGACTACACTAACGCCTCCTCATGGTGTCACCTTGTGTCACACACTCCTCCTCCACCCCCACCCCATTGACAACAGCCAAGCTACTTACACTGAAATCTTCTCACCAGTACAATTCTCCATCAAAATCCTCTCTCAAAATAGCCTTCAGCTTTCCCTTCTGTGCGAAGAATCTCAGAACAACACTGCCGGTCAAGGCTGCGTCAGCAAATATCTGCTTCTCCTGCTTCCTCAGAGGGAGGAACCAACCCTGGGGACCTCTGCTCGGGACTCGGCACTCAGAGCCTCGCTGCTGGGGGCCACGGGGACCAAGGTGCCTTCCCAGCAAACCCAGTCACATCAGAGTTCTCCCCGATAGGGACCTGGGCACCCCACAGATTCCCATTAAAGGGGACGTGCCCAGAGGAACGGAAACACAGGGTCTGCAAGGAAGGAAAGAGGCGAGGCCCCAAGTTCACATTTCTGAGTCCCGGGAGACAAACTGAAATTCATACAAGGCCTCTCAGCAAAGGCTTCCGGCACACAGGAAATGTTTTCTTGGATGTTTCTGAACACAGATAAATGTGGCAGTCACCAGGTCCCCACCGAGAACTTCTTCCTCCTGGGGGCATCCCCGAAGCACGCTGTGGGCGGGACTGGCTGGCATGTCCCGCCTGATGGAAGATCCTGGCTGACCGGGGCCCAGGCTCAGCCTCGAGGGTCCCTCTGCTCCATGAAACCCATTCCACCTGGGAATTGGCGAACCCCAAGTCTTCCCTGGTAATGGGGAAAAACGCGACCCAAGCACTCACCTGACTGGCCGCTGAAGCCAACGGGAATTGATAAATTGCTTCCTGTCCACCACACGGGCATCTACCAAGTTTCAGAGTCAAACTGTATGAGAAATTACTTCCACAATTCAGCCAGCAAGAGTTCACAGAACTGTGTTTTTTAAATCCCATCACAGTGTAACTAAAATCAGAAAATTCATCGATTTCAGGCAGTGACGTACGAAGACCTGAGTTATAAAAATGCTGTGTAGAGAATTTTAATGCATGGTGCAACCCGCACATCTGCAGGGCTGATCTGGGACGATGGGGTCTCCCATCGCTGCAAGATGGCTTCTAAAATCCCATTAACTTCCCTGCCTAAAGGATCATACCACGAGTCTTCTCCCCGACGGCCCAGGCCACTCCCCAGAGCTCTCAGGCGAGCCCTTTGCTGGGGCTCCAGTTTTTCAAAGCTATCCCAGGCTCTGGCTCTGGTGGGACATCCTCATCAGAGCCCAGCTCAGAGGCTTCACATCATGGCTGTGCCCCATAGGAGCCTCAAGGTGAGACAGAATCTGCTGGGCCAGCTTCCCCAAAGTCCTGCCCCTAAGTGCCCACACTTTCGACTGCATAGCCTGCATGGCAAGTGTGCCTTGTGTTTCTAGGGACTGAAGCCAAGTTAGGGGTACAGAGACAAGCAGGATAATGAGAGGAAGCATTTGCCGAGCACTTGGACACGTCAGGCTTCGTGCCATGCCCTGTGCCTGTGTTAATGAAGTAAGCCATCCCCAGAGGCAGAGATGGGGCACGTCAGGGTCCCCACTGTGCAGATTAGGAAAGGAGGCGAGAAAGGGGTGAAGGCTGCCCCCAATCACACAGCAGAGCAGAGCTGGGAGGGGAGCCCATTCTCCGGGCTGCCCACCCACTCCAGACAGTAGGGTGAGCTTCTCTCTCCTTTCTTTTTGTCTCTTTCTGGTCCATATTTAGGGATGGGGGGCGCTTATGATAGATGGGCCACACCAGCCCCTGAAAGGAGGACAGCCCCCAGAAGGCTGCTCAGCTCCCAGGGAGTGCGCACAAGAAGGACTAGCCCAGGCTGCAGGGCTCGGACCCTGGAGGTGTCTCCCTGCAGCAGGGGCTTGCCGGCCGGCCTGCCGTCCACACAGACATCCTGAGTTTCCAAGTGCCCCGGGTCTCCCCCTTGGAAACCCTGCTGTCAAATCTTCATGTAAGTAAGATCTTTCATGTTGTCTCTGAGCTGGTAAGAAATCAAGTAGATTATTTTTCTCCCATGGTTCAATGCCTGAAAAGTAAACAAAGTCTAAACTGATAAATGCCAACAAGACCAAAAGGTTTTAACGAGAGGAAGTCAGACTTAAAATCTCAAAGATGTCACAGCCTCTAGACTTATAGAGGTTTGAAATCTGGCAGGGACTGTAGAGACGGTTACCCCAGCTTGCCCACTTGATAGAGGAGGACACCAGGTGCAGCGTGTGTGGTGACTCCCCTGGGGTGCAGGGGAGGTCCCCACTCCTGGTCCCCATACCCGGCTGTCCGCTGCCGGTTGGCTGGGCGACGTCACCTGCACACGAGCCCCTCAGAGGAGACCAAGCTTCCAGGAGCCTGCTCCCGTTTCCGGATTCACTGCTGTTTCTCTCAGGAATAGCGTGTTTATTAATGCCTCTGTTTGTAATGAATATTTATTAAGCAATTACGATATGCCCAGGAGCCTTCAGCATCCTGAAAGAGACGTTAATTATGAGAAGTGTGAAACTATTACACGTGAGATTTTATCACGGGTGCTCATGGGAGTGACAACCACCCGGGTCTGGACCCAGGACAGTTCCTCTAGAGGACCCTGGCCCTCCTCTTTCATGGAAGTAAATGTGCACACACACACACACAGCTGTGTGCATGTAAAACTGGAGAAATCTGGGCGAGGTCAGTGGATTGTTATCAAAATTAATTTCCTGGGTGGAGTCTAGTTATGTAAGACGTCTTAGCCACACCCCATCGGGGATGTTGGGGAGGGTTCACCAATCTACCTGTGTTATTAACTCAGCAGCTTTGGCTAAAGTCATGAGAACAAGGCAAAGTCAGAAACTAGGAATAAACAGGTAGAAGGGAAAATGCAGGAGCTGGCAGACATGGGGGGAGGGGTGGCCTGTAGGGTCCCCATGCTGTGCAGGGCATGGCAAGGGTCCCCATGCTGTGCAGGACATGGCAAGCGGCCTGTAGGGTCCCCATGCTGTGCAGGGCAGGGTCGGGAGCAGTGCAGGTGAGCTTGCCAGGGGCCAGAGCAGGTGGGCTGAGTGGGTGCTTGGCATTGGATTGCAGGGGTCACGGAGGGAATGGGGAGCCTGGGAGGAGCACAGAGCCCACATCGTCTCCTCTCAGGGCGGCACTGAGTGCAGACCCAGGGAGCTGACTTAACCCTCCTGACACCCTGGGAGGGGAATCCCAGCCCCGGGTGGGTAGTTAGTGGTTAGCAGTTAGCGGTGGCTCAGCCAGCCTTCCCCGAACCCATGGCCTGGCTGCACCCCCTCGCCCACCAGTGACAACACAAGGAATAGATGTATTTTATGCCTTTTTGTCACTGGCAGCCACTACAGAGGAGATGTGGATGCTCCCCTGCAAACCCCTCCTGCTGGCTGCTCCCTGCCCCACAGAGGGGCGAGAGGCCCAGGCCCAGGGAGTGCAGACGCGGGTCCCTGTGGTTCTGGCCGGGCCCAGGGGCCACTTACTGTAGGCTCATTTCACTGCTCCATCCGCTGGTCCCTGAGGACAATCAGTCCTGAACTCAAGGAACAGATTTATCTCATGCCTCTTCTAATAGAACAAGTCTGACAGAGGCAAGCACACTCCCACAGGACAACAAATGCATCTTCCATCCTCCATCATTTCCAGCAGGTGCCACAGCCAAAGTCACATCCCTCCCCCCACAGCTGGGGGTGGGGCCGCGGGTGGGCAGAGTCAGTGACCTATTGCGAATGGAGATGCTGCAGCTCACAGTTTTGACTGGCTCACATCATAAATTGCTGAAAAACACACTTCCCTGTTCCAGTTCTGCTCAGTTCTTCCCACCCAAAGCCCACGTGCGGCCTGGCGTGGTCGCGAGTCAATGACAATTATGCGTAAGGAGAGCTCATTCCAGCTCATTAGAAACAAAGCAAGGCAGGCCCGAGGGATCAGCCAGCTTTTAGGGGAGTAACCAGAGCCAGGCGGCTGCCTTCGGCGCACTCTAAATCCACGGTCCAACCGGGCTCCCAAAGTCCTCATAAAATATCGCCTCTGATAACAAAAACAAATCAGAGAGGAGAGGGGAGTTAAAAAAGAATGAATGAGATTTTTTCCCCGCTTTGGGAGCAAGTGAGCCCAATTTAAATGTTGCGTGCCATCTGCAGCCTCGGTCGTTTCTCGTCCAGGATGCCCGGGAGGAAGGAGGCCCTCCGGGAACTCAGGCTCCCTGAGCCTCAAAGTCCCCTCGGACTTCTCCACAGCCCTGTGCACACAGTAACTGGAGCTTAGATGTCCCTGTCAAGAAATAAAGTGCTTTGAGATAGGTGACACACACCTGTCACTGCCCCTGCCTCCCCAGCCTGCCATCATCCTCTGCCCAAGTCAGACACTGTCCCCGAGAACAAGAGGCCGCTGGCCCTGGTGGTGACCACCAGCCTGTGCGGTGACTGAAGACTGCGACTGGGGCCAGCGGAAGTCAGCGCAGCTTCCTCCCTCCCTGGGCTGCCACCGCGCCCGACCCCAGCCCACCTGGCCTGGTCTCAGTCCAAACCCAGTGTGCGCAGGGCCCTGCTGGACCCACGGGGTCCTCCAGACCCGCAGCTGGATCGTCTGCCTCTTGGAAAGAACAGCGTAGAGCGTGGTTTCTGCCCAGTGGCCCCGGGCACGGTCAGACCGGATCGTTCTTCATGCTGAGCGTCATCCCTGGTGTGTCTACCCAGTAGAGGCTAGTGGCACATCTGCTCCAATGTGGTGACAACCCAAACTATCTCCAGACACACGAGACAATGCATTTAGAGCTTCGGGATGTAGGTGTGGGACTGTCACTAGCAGACGGTCCTGTGTCCAGCCACCTCCGCAGACCACTGTGCGTGGCAAGGAGGAGGGGGCAAGGCAGCTTGGACAGGGTCCAGCCTGGAGCTGGGGAGTCCCAGGAAAGTGCCATCTGATTCTGATGACCACAGCAAGTCCACTGTCCTGACGTCCCCCCTGACTGGAAGTCCTGCCCCACTGACCACTCACCCCACAGGGAGAAGGCCTTATCAGGACCGGAGAGCCGCTTAGGCAAGGATGCACATCCCTGCAGCCTTATTGGTAATGGCAGGCTGAAGGCCACGCAGCTGCGTCCTCACCAACGGACGTCCTCCTGCTCAAAAATGTGCCCCCCATGCAGTGACATTCCAGGAAGCCACTCGAAAATGCAGCTTGTGCCACTAGGGAAGGGACCCAACCCCGACATGTGAACGAGAAGAGCAGGACGCACTCATGTTCATGGCGCACCTCCATTTCCATAAAACGAAGCGTGCGTTCAAGTGCATGGCTGTGCAGGCTCTCTCGCAGAGAATGCATGAGAAACCCCTGCGGGTGCTCCTGCTGGGTTGGGCGTCCTCAGGAGAAAGGAGACGGTCGTTTCCATTGTGTGTTCCCGCTCATATTCTGAAGGTTTTACCGCGGGCATGTATGTTTCATCAAAATTTTTAAAAAAAATCCATCATTTAAAAATACATATGTGTTCATACACACACATACATACACCTCCGCCCACCCTGGACCTTAGACATCTGACAATAGAGAGAGCGGCCTCGATCGGAGAGGGAAGTGCTGAGCACCCCTGGCATTTTTTCTTCGTGGTTCTGCTAACTTGAATCCATCTGCACAAAGACGCACGCCTACAGGTCAGGAGACTGATCCAGAACCGTCTTTAAAAGCACAACCCCGCAAGGTGACCCAGGGAAAGGCAATTTCGCTAAAAGTGGTTGGCAACCAAGCCCAGTTGGCACGGCCCTGAGGTCTCTCGCCTTTAAATTTAATGTGCTTTTTAAGTCCTTGGTGCATGCTAATTCTTGATAAATGAAGTCCAAACATTTGGTGAGGTTTTATGTGACTGTTATATCCCCGTGATTGCTTATTCAGGACAAGTACACAATGACACCATAAACCAGGAAATCTGCTAACATCCTCAGACAGGAGTAATTTCCACAAACCATGAACGTTCCTTAGTGGAGGCGGGGAGGACGAGGAAGAGGCGGAGTGAGATTAGCAGGTTGCAGAGGTGAAAAATGTGGAGATTATGACGGCGAACCCGTTTGTTTGTAGGTCGGGGGCAACATGATTTTGTAACTAGCAGTATTCCTGCCCGATTCTATCTCAGCTCCTTCCCAGGCACAGAAATGGAAATCTCTTTGTGAATCGACAAAGCCATATTTTCTGAGCCTCAACACTACCGCTCCCGCTGGCGCCACGTCGATGGGTCAGAAGCAAAGAAGATAAAGAATTAGGAATAAAGAAGAATGAAAGAAGAACATCCAAGTCTATTTCTAAAGTCATAAAGTGATTTCTCCAAGTTTGAGGTAGGTTTTTACATGTAACTTAAAATTACCTAAAGTCGCCAAATTTTAAGAACATGATCAACTCTTGGAACATGAGGCTGTATGTTTTAAGGTGTGTTAAACGTCTTCATCCAAGAAAATTCTCGTTTGGTTTGAAAAGTGGAGTTCTGTATTTGTTTGTGGTCCGTGCCCTAAGCCACCTAAGACATGAGACAAGGTCGTCTGCCTTGGGCATAGTAAGTTCTCCCTCAGGGGACCATGATCTTGGCAGTGACATATATCAGCCAATTGATAGGAAATTTGCCGGTTTCTGCTCCTGTGCATGGACATGTAATCTCACAAAATATTTATTTTGCCTGGAAGAGGAAGAAGGCAAAGCAGGTAGAAAATGTCAGGGCTCCAGCTCCGCCCCTTCTGTTCCTCTGCGTCCCTGGGGTCTCGGCGGGGCGAGCTTCCCAGAACAGGGGACAGAGCCTCTTCCGGCCGGAGTACAGCAATGTCTCATCTTCCTGGGGGAGAAGACACAGCACCTGGCGTGACACAGTGGTTTTCTGCCAGTATTTCAGCTCGTGGCAGAAGCTGGGGTGGCCCCTAGCTGCACCCCAGGCCCGGCTACAGCACTCGGGACATCAGCCGCCCTCCATCCCGGGTTCTGCAGCCTCAGGTCCCACCAACCACAAAATACTCAGAAAAAAGTTATGTTGTTGCTGACGTGCGCCCTGGTTGCATCTGTACAGAGCAGGTACAGACTTTTTCTTGTCATCATTCCCTAAACAAGACAGTGTAACAACTGTCCCCACAGCAGTGGCCGTGTACTGGGTATTACAAGTAACCTAGAGACGATATGAAGAATACAGGAGCATGCACGTAGGTCGCAGGCAAACAGTCATCTCCCCTGATCTGCAGTTTTGCTTTCCGCGGTTGCAGTTACTCATGGTCAACTGAGGGTCAAAAGTATCAAATGGAAAATTCTAGAAATAAATAATCCGTATATTTTGAACCATGCACCATTCTGAGCAGGGTGATGGAATCTCTCACTGTGTCACTGCGGCCAGCCAGGACGTG
The DNA here is from genome assembly GCA_004026765.1 of Micronycteris hirsuta. Taxonomy (NCBI): domain Eukaryota; kingdom Metazoa; phylum Chordata; class Mammalia; order Chiroptera; family Phyllostomidae; genus Micronycteris; species Micronycteris hirsuta. Next base: position 140,180 of record PVJI01000970.1, read on the forward strand.
AATCCCCCCCCCCCCATCCAGAGTCGCCACCTGGCTTCACCTCATCGCGGGGACACTGTGTCACTTCACGTCAGCACGAGAGGAGGAGGGGGGAGTACAGGCCATAGGGTATTGAGAGTGAGAGGGAGCCCACATCCACATCACTTTTATTACCGTACGTGGTTATAATTGTTCCCTTTAGTTACCAGTTATCGTTAATCTCTTCCTGTGCCTAATCGATAACTTAAACTTTATCATGGGCATGTATGTATAGGAAAAAACCATAATATACCTTAGGTATTATCCATGGTCTCAGACATCCACTGGGGGGTCTTGGAAAGCTTCCCCTGTGGATGGGGACGACTGTTCTGGGCCATTTTATTTCAGGGGCTTGAGCATCTGCAGAGTTTGGTATCTGCGGGGGATCCTGGAACTCCCCCCCTCAGAGACGGAGAGACCACTGCGCAGGGGAAGGGCGGCATCACCGCCACACGAATCCACTGCTTCCTCTTTCCCTGTGTCAGGAGAAATGAGGCCATTTAGAGAGTCAGTTGAATGAACTGATGAGTCCAATGGGCTAGAACCGCAAAGCAGATCCCAAGGCAGCACCAGGCTCCCCTGGAGGGAGAGGCTGGAGAAATATGCTGACCCCCATGCTCTCCGGGCTTCGTCTATGAAGAAAACCCTCTTAGAAGAGAGAACAAGGAACAATAAACAGGCCTCATTCTTTACATTTCCCAGGAGCGGGCACCCTCCTGGCAGGACCCATCAATTTAGCTTTTGGACGCCTGGAGTCCAGCCAGGAAATGCGCAGCTTCCATATGCTCCGCAAAGTGCTGTGCAGCAGCTCTGCCGGGCCACCGGCGGGCACGGGGCTAAATCACCGCAGACGTCCTGCAGGCCTGACGTCTCCGATCTATGACTTGATTTTGAGAAATCTCCTCCCTGCACTTGCCGCCTGATCCTGGTCTGGCAGGGGTCCCTGGGGCATGCTGCCCACCAGGAAGAACCGGTTTTCCTGGTTCCCTTAGCTCTCACGTGGCCAAGTTTCCACTCATCGTACCTATCACACTCCGGCTGTCAAAGCGAGAAGCCGACATCTCAGTCACAATGCTTCCTGGGCCCGTGTTCCTCCAGGCCCTGAACAGGGTCAAGAAGTGGCCAGCACACACGTGCTTACACAGGCATTATGCGCTCACGGGCATGCACACGCTAGGGCACTGTGCATCTATGGGCATGTACACATGTGCTCATATGTACACGTATAAGCACATACAAATACACAGTGCTGCCATGGTTGTGCACATGTGGGGCACTGTGCACACATGGTCGTGTACACATGTGCGCACATGTACACACCCACACGCTTTTTTTATACTCCCTCATTCAAATCAAGCCTGGCGAGTGCACGCATTGTTCCAGCCTGGAACTGCCTGTGCGCTAAAGCCTCTCACCAGCCAACTTGGTCCAGGTGGGCCCATGGAAACGTCCCCTGGGTACACAAAAGCCCAGTGTTTGCTGCCCAGGGAGCATCAGGAATGACTGGGCCTCCTTACAAGCAGTAAGTCTACTCAGTTTTCCCCCATGGAGTTCAGAATGTGTTGAATTGATCTAGGTGCACAGATGCCGGCAAGGCCTTTAGCCTCTCTGTGCTTCCATTTCTCCACCCGCATACCGGAGAGCCGCAGCCACCTCGCCAGGCCGCGGTGCAGATGGCGGGCAGCACATATACCAGAGTTTGCCACTGAATGCAGGCCATCTATGATGTCTCCATATCAATAAGGTCCTTATAGATAGGACGCAGAGCGATGAAGACCTGGGGTCAAGGCATCTTCCCCCAAGAGGTGACTAGTCATTGTGACTATGTCAAAATGGGCGCAGTAAGCAGACCACAGGGGCCCGGCCAGCCCCGGGCCTGGGACTCGGAAGAACAAGGCCGACCCCTCCAGCCCCCAGCAGGCCAGCTGCCTCCCCTCCTCCCACACAGAATGCTCAGCCCGGCCCTTTAGGGACTGCACTGCTGCTCCAGAGCTGCAACTGGAGAGGGTGTGGCGTGAAGAAAGGGGGAAAATGGGCAAAAGGAATGCATTCAAGAGGTGCACCCAGCCAAACCGCCTGCAAAAATTACGAGCAGGAGCAGGCCCAGATATGGTGGGGTCTGAATCTCGTGCAATCTCAGGGATGCTCTTTAGGAAAAAGAGCACAACATAATAAATGTACAATTAGGGGTTTGTAAGAATATTTATTTATAATGAGAAGAGAAACAGTGACAAATTACCGGAGATTGGAGTCTCCCTTTCCAGACACCTTGAGCCTGCTGGACATTAAACTCCTGCAGAGAAGCATCCGGACTGTGAGCCAGCCTCCTGCTCACCCAGGACGCTCAGACGGCCACTGGCCAGCATGTGTGGGGCCATGCTGGTGTCTCTGCTTCGGTGCCTCCAAGTCCCTCAGGGACAGAGGGGTTGCTCTCACTTCATGTGTAAGGAACGATGGCAGCTTTGTCCACCCTGGAATTATCTCATGATTCTGAGTGTCCACCTGCTGGCTTCAGGGAGGAAAATGAAGCTGAGACTCACCTGATTAGTTGTTGTGTAAGTGAACCAGATCACCTAGTAATCCCACCAGAGCCTGTCTACATTCTGAAACGTGAGCGAAACCATGGCTGCATTAGTGTTTAATGTTCAATCCAGCGAGCACCTTTGCTGGCTCCTGTGTCAACACCTGCAATGCAGCGGGCTGGGTCCCCCCGTAACCACTCTGCCAGGGGCACCTGCCTGTCCCGTCTGTCCACAGCCCACACGCCCCTTCCTCCCGCTGTCCACCCGCCTGCCCTCACAATCTACACGGCTCCACTGGGGTGACAGTAGCCTTGGCAGTAGCCTTGGGTTTTCATTGCGGAGGGTTCCAGAAATCTCTGCCATAGGTCTCATTCCATCTTCCCAAGACTAGCGTGTGGTGGGAGAGAATGCCCACCACCCCCAAACCCACACTCACCTCCACCCCACCTCCACCCCACCTCCACCCACGGAGTTGTACCCTAGCGTCTAGTCTGCAAGTCCCGCCCGTTCTGTGTGGATCGGCCTGTCGCGGGTCACCTTCGCTGGGAGGGGCCGCTCCTCTCCTGAAGTCCTGCGGCTCCTCCCTCTGTCACCTCATGCTGATTCCCATCCCAGCTGCACCAGGGCGCAGCTTGGCTGGCCTCTCTAGATCCCCCCCTTTCCAAAGTCAAGGTCCCCCACGATATGAAGGTTAAAGGAACCAAACTTGCCTTTTATACCAGAGTCATCAGAGTACTTTTTATTGAAAACTACAAGACTTTGAAAATTATTGTTAAGTCCGTGCCCTTTTTGAGAGCAGCATTGGACATCCGGGGGAGTCTACGTGCGCTTGGACTGGCTGTTTACCCTTTGGCGCCGAGGTCCCCTCAGCAGACAGACAAGAGCGATGACAGCACCTGCCCCCTGCGCTCTTTGCACACTCAGATGGGCAGGGGGAGTGCGATGTGCACATTGTGAGCATTCAAATAAAGGCTAATTGTTCTGGCCTGGACCCCACGGAAGGCTCACTCTCCTCCTGTCCGCCCGTCTCACCTGCCGCAGCAGAGTTACACGTGCCTGGAGGAGGCCTGATGGGAAGTGGGATTTCTGGAAGGGGCGGGTCTCAGGCTGTGTGGGCGGCTTGCTGGCCCCACAGGGCCCGTGTCCAGGTGCATCTCCTAGTGCCCCTCCCAGATTTGTCCCAATAACGGTAACCGCCTGAACACCACCTGTGCCTGCTGCCCCGGTCTGCACATGAACAGGGGTCAAGGCCGAATCTCCAGGGAAGTGCCGATCCACGGTGATTCTCTCCGCCCAGGGGTTCAAGTCCTCCTTTTGCTTGAACCTCCTGACATGCAAAACTCCTCTAGATTAGCAACTGGACTTGACCAGGTCATGCGGGGCTCCATCTGCTCTGCACGTGTATTCTTTTCCATCAGAAGCGGCCCACAGGGCAGCGTGCTCCACCTCCCTGAACTGCAAGGTGAACCCCGATGGTTCTCTTTTTAAGGGTAAAAAGGAAGATTTTTAGCTTGGAAGGCCTAGGATGATGAGTCACATTGAAAGTGCCCCAAAATGGCTGAGCATGACTTCACTCTTCCTGATACAAATCACCAGCACGTGGACAGCATCCTTTGTCACCATCTCTGCGGTCACATGCCACACCCCCGTGGCCCTTTGCCCTTGGCTCCTGCAGCACATTCCAGCTGGGCTCCCAGCCCCCAGCCCACCCCCATTCCCACCCATCCATCCTTCCCATAGGAACCAGCTATTTTTAAAAACTCTGAACTGATGGAGTTTGGGGGAAAAATTAATAAATTGTGGCTGAACTTCAATATCAAAAGCCTTACTGCTGAAAATAACTAACATATGTCTTTTTTGCTAGGTCATTAGTTTAAGGTTTTGGATTTTCTAAAGTGATTTAGAACCCCCAACTTGACAAATCTATAAAAAGACATTGATGAGCAAGTGATGAGTGGGGAGCCAGGGAAAAACAGCTTTGGTGCTCTGCGTTTCTGTAGTCACATCCTGTCTTCAGTCTCTGCACCTATCGAAAGTGTCATTGTGACCATAATGACAAATTGATGCCACGTGGCCTGCGAAAACGGGGAGCAAACCACCCTGACCACATCTCACGGGGGAGGTGTCAGCTTCTCTGTGCCTTGGTTGGTTTAAAACTTCTGAGTGTGTTTCGATCTGAAGACCACCCATCAGTCCTGGGGGGTAAGAACTCTAGTCAGCATATTTTGCTATTTGGTGTCTTCATTTGAAAAACTTAAAAATAATATGCCACCTGCATCAGATCACACAGATGACGGCGTCCAGCGTCCCGCTGTGCAGCGTCAGGGCTGGCGTTACTGTCCCTGGTCATAAGCCCAGGATGCCCCTGTGCAGTCCGCACCAGCCTGGCGTGCATGCCAGGCCACGGTTCGGTGCCACGTCCTCACGTCAGAGCTCTGTTATCTTCCGGTTCTACTCACACTGAGTGTTTTCAACCAGCTTTCAAAAGAAAATTTCTGCTTGGAAAGTGCTCATTTGCAATCAGGAAAAATATTTCAAATACTAAGTGTTTGTTTTCTCCAATTACTTAGTAGGTTTCATTTGACATCACGACACCCACCGTCCTGGTGGAGGGCTGTCCAGCATCTGAGAGAGGGCAAGCATGGGGCAGGGGTTAAGAGTGGGGACCCGAGAGCCACAGTGGCTGGCTTCCAGTGTGATCTGTCTGTGCCTCGGTTTTCCTGACTATGACACGGATATCCTCCACTTGTGGCAAACAGCACTTTCAGCAAGATTTCTCATCCTTCTTTATTTCCAGGCACACATGCCCTTGAACTTAGGTGTGGCTACACAGAGTGCTTTAGCCACTGAAATGTCAGTGAAAGTGATGTTTTTATTTGTGCACATATTAATATAATGGAACAATGATGTTATTTAGTAGAGAAATACTGAAGAGCTAGTGCACAATCCTCCAAGTTTTTCTCCCCAAGAGAGATGATCCAGAAACTCGAGTTGATTTTGAGGTGAAGCAGATGGAACCTGAGCCTTCCTAAATGACTTGACATGTGTGAGAAGTAAACATTTGCCAAGTTAAGCCAGTGAGATCATTTGCTACCACAGCATCGGCGAGCCTGCTCCGGCGGACACATTTCCCCACGGGGTGCTGGGAGGTAAGTGACCAGTGTGCACAAACACTGCAAAATGCCCAGCCCGTAAGAGCTACACAAACACTTGCTCAGTTGCCTCCATTGCTTTTAATTCTAACACACACATTTGTCACACTTTCACATCTTATCATCCACGGCATTTTCTATTTTAATCGGCAACACTGTCTCTCTGAACGGCCCACAAGATAAGGGTGCATCTCAGATCCAATGAGAAAACCTCCTCGTCGTTATGATTTGAGGGACTCGTGAGTAACAGACAGAGGCCACTCGTGGTCTTGGTGTGTGAGTGCGGTGTGCTCGTGGCACAAACCAAGGCTCTGCAGTAGGTTGAGGAGAGAACGGGGGGGGGGAACGGAGTCGCTGTGCAGAACACACACAGGACACATGCTGAGTGGAGTTTGCTGGGGACCCTGCTTGCTTTTGGAGCAGGTGCACTGTTGGGTGTGATCTTTGCACACACCCACAGCCAGCAGCCCACTAGTGGTAGGTGTAACATGCACAGAGGGCTGTTTGGCAAACACTAAATGCTTTTTCAGAAAGAAAGGTTCAGGATTGTATTTGGGCTGCACTAGTAAATTAATTGGCCTATCAGAATAATAGATTGGCAGTTCAAAGCAAATTCATCGAGGTTTTCTTTGTAGCAAAACATCAGTTATCCCAATAAATCAATGCTAATCTGAATTGTATTTGTTTATCATTTTTGTATTGAAATTAGAAATTAGTTTTAGTTTTGTAATTGTATTAGAATTAGAAGTATACATTCTTTTCTTGTCCTTATATGTGCACATATTAATGTAATGGAATAAAAAACATAATTAAATCAAAACAGGAAGTCCTTTAATTTTGAGAAACGATGTCTCAGTGTTCCTACCCACACTCCGAACACGTGCTCTGGGGTAAGTCCTCACAGACGTGCATGCAGCCTGGGGAGGAGCCTGGGCACGCAGCGCCCTCAGGTCCAGGCGTGTCTGCGTCCCCGCTCTCCACCTGCAGCCTCGGCACTGTCGGCGCTGCAGGGGGTCTGTGGTAGGGCCCATGTACGCAGCTGCTGGGGAACAGGTGGGACTTAGGGGAGGCGGAGCGTGTGCCCAGCAGTGGATTCTGGGTATCAAGTCCTCCACTTCCAGGGAAGACCGAGAGATGGGGCAACTGCAGCCAGTCCACACGCGCACCGACGGCCCAGCCCCCGCAGGCCCAGGCTTGTCTGTTCGCGTGAACACGCAGGCTGTGGGTTGCTGGGCATAGCGGGGGCTGGAGGCTGGGGGAAAAAGGTGAAGGTATAAAGGAGTACAAACTGGCAGTTACAGAGGAGTCCGGGGAGGTGACGTTCAGCACGGGGACAGAGTGGATAGCACTGTAATGATGTACAGTGCCAGGGTCGTGCTCGGCTCATCAGGGGTAGCACTCCACATGTCCTATAAATGTCCAACCACAGCATGCGCACCTGGAACTAATGTGAAGTAACACTGAATGTCAACTGCAACAGGGGGACAGATCCCCAGAAAAATGAAAGAAACACGTGAACTTGCGAGGATGGGGTCAGGATGATGTTGAGGGCTGACCTGTGTCCCCCAAAGCTGTGTGCCAGTTCTGACCCCAGTGCCTGTGAATGCGGCCTTCTTCTGAAACAGGGTCTTTGCAGATGTCATCCAGGTATGACAAGGTCGGCAGGGCGAGGTCATAGGACTAGCATCCTCACAGAGACAGACACATGCGCAGGGAAGGCCATGTGAGCACGTGCCCCTATGAGAAGCCAGGTGGGCACCGGGCCCACCAGAGGCAGCAGGCAGGGCGATGGGCCCATGAAGCAGCCCCAGGACGGCCGGCACCCACCAGGCACTCAGAGAGATGGGGAAGGGTCCTCGCCCACAGGTTGCAGAGGGAGCATGACCCTGCAGACACCTTAGCCTTGGCCTCAGCCTTGGCCTCCAGAGCGGTGAGAATGAAGTTCTGCTGTCTTCAGTCCCTCAGGGTGTGGTGCTGTGCGTGCAGCCCCGGGACTGCACACAGGTGGCAATTCAGCGCTCACTCGCTTGGTAGTAGTTTAGACTTTCAAACTCTCGCTCAAGGGCACTACCCAAAACTCCTGGTGTTTGAAAATATCCTGCAAACATGAAATAATAGAGAACAGCTGCCCAGACACTCTCATTTCCCCCAGACACCTGTGTTCCCCCAATCACTGTTTACACCCTCGCCAGACCCCGATGCTCCGCCCTCCACCACAGCTCGAAGCCCCTCCTGGCCGTGCACCCCAGGAGTGAGGGCAGAGGTGGGGAAGGCGAGGGCTGACTGCCTGAGCCCACTGCCCCGAGGTCACAGCCACACTTAGGTCACTCATTCCAGCCTTCATCCAGGAGATGCCTGCCGAGCCCCTTCTGAGGGGCAGGTGAGGCGGCTGGGTCCTGGGGAAACTGCTGTGAACCCGAGATCACGCAGACAGATTGAGTGAAGACGCAGAGGTGAGGCAGGCCGACAGAGAGGCAGATAAATAGAGAGATGATATGTGGATGGATGGATGGATACATAGATAGATAGATGATAGATGATAGATACACAAATGAGAAAAAGATCAGGCGGTGATAAATGCCAGGCAAAAAAAAATAAATGTTGTGATTGATGTGGCCCGCCGGGTGGTTATTTTGTCTGGGCCCACCGTCGCTGAGGGCGACGGGAGCTGAGGGCTGGATGAACCGTCTGCTGCAGCCACTGAAGGGGGCGGGGTGGGGCAGGGGGGCGGCAATGCACTGAAAGAGCAGCACCTTCTCCTGGGCACAGAAGGTAAGCAGGGAACGCGAGGCCCTCCACTAAAGACGGCAGAGTACAAGACGGCTGCCCAAGGAGCCTTCGACGAAGCAGCACATCCTGAATCACTGCTCTGTCTGTCTGTCCCCCAGGTGCTCGCATCCCAAAAAAGACCCAAGGCTACTGAGAAGGGGACCAAGCATGGACCACACTGAGGAGGTGGGGCAGGGCTGGCAAATGCAGGGATGCCCTAGGAAAGGGTGAATAGAACGCAGCTGTCAAGTGTTCCCTTAGTAAATGCCACAGCACTCATTTTTCACTCTAACTTGCAAATTCTCTTAGTAAATAAACATATTATAAATTAATGACAAGTATGCACTGGCTCCCAAGCCCTGATTTAATGTTGACAGTGTCCTTAGAAGTCACCTTGCCTTCATTCTCGGGGCATGAGCTCACGGCACCCCTGGGCTTCACAAAGAGGGGGCTCACCCAACAACACACCCCGCAGATTGCAAACCCAGAGCCGTAACAGGGCAGCGGACACCACCCTGCCCTTTGGCGGACACGAGCTGCCCCACCTGCAGCAGAAGTCCCTGTGCGCAGAGCGCTATGGGACTCAGGTGTAAACACCGGCCTGAGCAGGTGACATGGGCCATGATGAGGGTGCTAGCCCTGCCTGGTATCCACCATGCCCACCCCTGAGACCCAGGGACCCCAGAAGCCCAGAGGGCCCACCCGTGGCATGTTCAGGCCCCACCCCCATCACAGGAGTGAGCAGGCGGCGAGGGCGCCCCAGGGACACAGATGGATCACTATTCCTGACCCAGTTCCTCGTGCTCAGAACTGTGACCCGCCCGCTGTCCCCACTCCCTGTCTGCCGAGTCCTCCCTAGGGCACCTTCTCCCCTGCCACCTGTTGTTGCCCCCGAGAGCCAGAACTCTGCCCCATCTCAGCCCCTTCTCCACCCTTCCTGCCCCCACAGCAGCCTCCTCTCACCCCGATCCCGGTGCCCCCCAGGCGGCTGCACCCACAAGCTCAGGGTCACCCCGCCATCCATTGCCTTCCCTCTTCCTCAGGTCCTTCTCCTCCTCCCCGGTCTCTTCAGGGAGCCCTGTGACACCCCCATTTCCTGAGCTGCAGAGGCCCTGGCTTCCCCTTCCTCATCTCTACTCTGTCCTGTCCCCTGGCTCTGCGCCCCCACAGCTGTCCCCTCGATGCCACCACAGACCCTCCAGTCTCCACCCCAGGGTCTCATTTCAACCCCTTCGTCACACCTGTACCTCCCCCCCTCACCCCAGGTGGATCTCTCCTTACAGACCCGCCCTCTCCAGCATCTGCCAGACTCCGGGGGGGACAGGGATGAGGGCTGAGAGAGGGTGAGCACAAAGAGGGGAGCAAAGGGCAGCAGGAGTGGAGGGGGGAAGGAGTGAGAGAGAGAAGAAGGGAGGGAGATGGGAATCCCACCGGCCAGCTGGGAGGAGTGGGGGAGGCTTGGGGAAGAGTGCAGGGTAGGGCATGTGGGGGGATGCAAGTGGGTGTGTCCACGCCAGAGCTGCCCTCTTGGGGGGTCACTGTGCACCTGAGGATGGAGGAACCGGATTCTCTCCCAGAGCAGCTACAGAACAAGGTGGTCGGAAGGGCACCTGGGCCCCGAGGGACCCCCAAAGCCGGACTCTCTGAGCAGCGGGGCCACCTGGGAGAGGCCACTGAGGAAGGGGCCGTAGAGGGATGCTGACTGGTGTGGTGGGCGCAGTCCTCATAAAGGAGCCCCCCGGGGGGCGGATGCGGCCCCCTGGCCACAGCCTTCAGAGCGCCCCCGAGGGGCACTGGCCCGAGGGGCCCTGCTGAGGGTGGCGAGAGGGAGGCTGGGTCCAGTCCTGTCACACCCATGGTGTCCTTCCCGCACATGCCCCAGCGCTGGGCCTGCGCCGAGACAGAGCCGCCAGGGCAGGAGGGTCAGAAATGTGCCTTCGTCGTCACCTGCCCAAACCCCGGGGCTCGAAACCCAATGAGGCAGACCAGGGAAGGAAGAGCCACAGGGTCGGAGAAGGGAACACCCACAGGTCCTCATGACTTTTGTCTCCCCAAAATAAGGAGGCGAGAAGCCACTGTCCAGCTGCAGCACCCACCCAGGCTGCCCCGACTCCACGTGTGTCTTTGAGGCGCCATGACATCTCCACCCGAAACTCCCTGTGAACAAAGTCCGGCTCATCTGTGTTTTCTCCACAATGTTCCAGCCCCTGTGCACAGTAGGAGCCTTTCAGCCCCTGCACACAGTAGGAGCTCAGAGGTCTGTGGGATCGAACTGAAGTACACAGAACTGAACAGAAGCCTGGCCCCACAGCCTCTGCAACATCGAGGCGTCCACACACTGCCAGCCCGGCTTTCCCTCAACACAGACACGCCCGCACCGGCGGCCCTTCCACCGCCCCGAGGGCTCTGTGGGCCAGGGCACTGTGGTTGGGCCCTGCCACCGAGCTACATCTGAAACTATGTCTATGAGTGGCTGAGAGAGAAAAGGAAGCACCGCTGGAGGCAGGCAGGCTGCCTGGAGCCGGGGGCTGCCCGGGCAGCCTCTTAGAATTTTCCCTGCACTCCTGCCGCTTGAAAGATTTCACGGACAGACATTAAATCCATCTCTCCTCAATAGGGCCTTATGCTTGTTCTACCAAATCCTTTTTTTTTTTTACTTTTAAGCATCACATTCCTGCCAAAGAATGAGTTGGATTTGCTTCAAAACTACTACAAAACCCAGAATGGGAGAGTGCAAATGGCTCTAAATTTAGCATATCCTGCTCTGCTAACCAATTGCAAGGTTTCTCTTCCCTCCCTTCCCACCCTTGCTGAGGACTTGAGGTCAAAGTTGAGCTGCATGCCCACCTCCCACGCCTGTCCATGCCTTTCTCTCTCCCATTCCACCTGGCTGGGTACCTGGGAAAGGTGCACCCTCAGCACAGGGGCCTGGCCAAGCCCCCTGCCCCCGCCAGCAGCAAGTTGTGTGCCCTACCCCCCAACTCCCCTGGAGAACAGCGGGGCGGGGGGGCGGGGGGCAGTGGGTGGAGATGACGAAAACATCTGCCTTCCTCATCTGGCGGCCACAGTGCTGCGCTCCCTGGAAGGCTCCGGCGGGGAGGACAGGGTGTTCTCACCGGCCGGACGCTGCTGAGCAGACGGGTGCCTCGGGAAGCAGATTGCATCCCCGGTGATGGGCGTGGAGGGCTCTGACCGCTGGGCAGCAGGCCCGTAACCTTTCTCCCGCCCCTTCCACCCGAGACTGTTCTGACCATTGTTCTTCTCCTCGATGTCAACAGTGTGTTGACTGCCAGCCAAGGACACGTGTTCAGTGTGCCGCGGGCCGAGAGTTTCCGAGAGAACACACAAGGCTCACTACGAGGAGTATGTTGACATTCATTTGCTGTGCCGCACCAGTTTATGACTGTTCTGTAAGGTTTTAACAAGGCGATTTATATTGAAAATCAAATGTTAAAAGGGGAGGGCCTTCATAGCTAATTTGTCTCAAATCAGCTTTATTTATTAATAGAAAATGATGCTTAGGGGCCACTGGTCTAGACCAGCCCCCAAAACGCTGCTAAATTTCAGCACCCTGGGGAAAGCACCCGCCATTGCCCAGCCTCCGGCATGCTTGCTAAGAGGCGGCACGCTGAGAGCCCGCAGCCTGGGCGGGATGCGCGGGGTGGCGGGCACAGGCACGCTTCAGGGCCCGCACTCCATGCCCGATGGAGAGAATTCCCGTCTGACGGTCCTCTCAGCAGGCTGGGCACCGGGACCCCGCGGCCGGGACACTGAGTCTGCCCGCCACTGCTCAGACCCACCAAGGGACATCCCGTGGCTGGGAGATCGAGGATCGAGGATCATTTTGCCAAGACAGTTCTGTGTCCCCTCCTCCTTTCGTCCTTCCTGGTTGCAACCAGAGCCAGAGTGCATGAGTCACACCGAAGCAAGTGAGACCTTGCTGCCTGCGGTCCCTGGCCTGGGACTTCTCTCCCACAGGAGGGAGGTCGGGCGGGTCCTCATCACCGATGTGGGCTGGAGGGGACACAAAGAGCATCTGTAACCCTGGGGAGAGCAACCAGGATGTGGCCACAACCAAAAGGTTCCTGTTGAGTCAAAACATTTCAAAGGAGAGGACCTCAAACGTGCTGGACACCCTGAGGGTCTGGTGCAGGGACAGCATGCTGTCAGACAGACAGACAACCAGGGGTCTCCCCCCTCCCTCAGACTCCTGGTCTTGTGTCTCTAACTTGAGGTCACCTCCTAGGCAGCAATAGGGAACACTTTCTTCCAGTGCCACCGCTCAGCCACGCGCCCGCTGGAGGGCAGACACCTTGCTGGAGCAGAGTGAGCCGCACTCGCTGGGCAGGTCGGGGAGTGGCCACAGGCTCGTGTGCGTTCTCCACGGAAAGCGGATCGCTGAGCTGAAGGAAACCCCGCTCACGTCACCACCCAGGTCTCTGCCCCTCTGGTGCTGGGGTGGAGGGTGTGGCGGTGGCCACAGGTCATGCCCGCGGGAGCACCGCTGCCAAGGCCCGGGGTGGAGCTGAGCACCCACCATGTCTAAAGATGACATGTGTCAAAAGCCAGGAGGGAGCTGAAGAGAGGCTTGACTGCAGCTGATCCCCCAGAGATCACACCGCTCGAGACAAAACCGCCACGGGCCTGCCCTTTCCAGGTGTGACTGGGAAGGTAAAATGCCTGCTAAAGTCCTAGGGACTGTTTGTAAACTGGTACAGCACGTAAAGTGAATCTCAATGGGATGCTCAGTAACACTGTCTTTAAAAACAACATGGACGCTTTTGTTTTGCCTCTTACACTCACTTTTCAATCCTTACTATATGAATGCCCGACATTTCCATTTTATAGGTTGGGGATGGGGACCTAGCAGTTCTGAGTCAACGAAAATGAGCAATCTGGTGTCACAGTGGCTAGCACCATAACCTCCCAGGACAGAATGGGGGCCAGTGTGCCCGCCCACCACACCGGCACACGCCCAGGGCCTGGCCACGCCACGCTCAGCCCTCCACCTGGCCACTGCAGACGGAGAGAAGGCCTGCACGCGGGGAGAAGGCTGGAGAATCCTTCCAGCCCATGAGTCTCCATCCCTCATCACAGGAAGGAAGTTAAGGTTAGCTTTCTCCAGAGCCTTCTGACCACAGGGCCTGAACCCCCAAATAAAAACAGCACAGATGTCAGCTCTGAGAAACCAAAGTGACTCAGGCCCTGTCTCCCCAGTTCACCTCCTCCCTGGCTTCTCGGATCCTCCGGCTGCTGCTGGTCCTTCTGGGGGAAAGAAAACCTGCCAATTGCAGAGCCTCGCACCAGTCAGGGCCGCCTCTGTGTAGGAGCTGGTAGTGGTGACAAGGGACATGGTGCTTGCTGGGGAGAGAACAGGTCCTTCCCCCCCATTACACTGTGCCACTGTGGTAGGTTTCTGCCACAAAAGGGTCAGCGTGACAGGTTTTCATTATTCCTCTGGAGCGCCTTCTGTGGGTCCCCATTCAGGGACTCAGCTTTGGAGGAAGGTCGCCGCCCTGTCCTCGGGACGCCTCCGTCCCTTGCGGCCGTCGGCAGCCACGATGCTGGCCAGAGGGAGGGCCCAGGACCCAGCACTGCGTGTACAGACCAGAGCCTCCGACGTCACTGTTTTGTTTCCTAGCCACGGCCCTCCTGCCGTGAGACGTGACAACCTCCCAGAGGAGAGAAAAGCGACACTCCAGGGGAGCATGGAGCCAGGGAGAGTCTTGCAAACAAAATTTTCTTCTTTTGGAAATAGAATCAGCTCATCTCTAGTCAACATCACAGCCCTGTGGCTCAAAACTCGGGTTGGACCAACGGCACAAGTCGTTTCCCAGACCTCAGCGCGACCAGGTGTCCCCAGGGGGCTTGGTCACGAGCTGTCTCCTCACCTCTCATCGAGGTTAAGATTTGATTCTTCCTCCTTTTCTTTGCCTTCATGTCTGGAAAGACTTGGAAGGAGGTCCGGTTTGTTGTTCTGCCTTCTCGGCCCCACTTTCCAGAGAAATCACCCCGCACACCCGTCCCAGGAACCTCCAATGATGGGCCTCTGCCCAGAGGTCAGGTTTTGTCCTTTGTTGCGACGTTGCTCATGTCTTTGGCAGCCACGGGCGTGCTGGTGAAGGTCCAATAGGGAAACCCACTTTGTTGGACATGACCCTCGTCACAGGAGCATGGACCTGCAGATGTCATTGAGGAATGCCTCCTCCTCACTCACTCCTTCCTGCCTGCCTTCCCTCAGCAGACCGTTCCTACAAACTGCCTCCCGCACCACAAATGCCTCCTCTCTCCGCGTGCTCACTGCCCCTCCCGAGGGCTGCACGGTCACACAGCTGCACCGGGGGCTCGGGATGTCTAAGTCTCCATATCTGGTGATGGGGTTTAAGACAGCTCCGCTGTACCCAAATCCCAGTCATGGGAGAAAGAAGCAAGTCAAGTAAAAGATGCAGATAAACTCATCAAGGAAAGAGAAGAAAATGCCACCCAGACCGAAGGAAAGAGTGCCCCTTTCCCACGGCACGGCAAGGGGCTGAGGGGCTCCGGCCAGCATCTCCCAGTCCAACCCGTACCCGCAAGCTTACATCCCAGTGGCTCATCACCATGGGAACCAGGTAGTTTTGGGCTGACACATTAAATATGATAAAGACCCAGAAGAAAGAAAAAGTGGCCCAGATACAGATCTCCTCTGGGTGTAGAGGTTTCTCCAGGGGGTGATTTATTGAGTTAAAAATTTGAGGGGTGGGGAGTATGCGCTGTAGCCCCATCCTGACACCGGACCCTAGCCTAGTGGCTCGCAGTCTAGTGGGGCCCATGCAGACCCAGATTTTCCGGGCCGCGCCCAGAGTTTCCGACTCACCGGGCTGGGGCTGGGGCCTGGGGGCCTGCATTCCCAACAGGTGCCACAGGTGCTGCTGTAGGGGGACCACACTCTGAGCACCGTGGCCTTGCTGGGGGCTTTAAGGTTTTCACAAAGGGGAGGACACCTGGGAGACCACGCCCCACTGCTGACCGTCACACCCACCCGTGGGCTCGGGCTTTACTGGGACAGTCCGTGCTGAGAGGCGCCTTCACGTCCGTGTTCAGCTCTCTAGCATCACGCTAACCACACAGCATCTCAGCCGAAGGGAATGAGCTGACAGTGTTCTAAAGGATCTCGAGTCGATGTTCTACAAATTGAATTTCGGTTGAACAGGAACTTTTACATGTTAATTAAACACCCACTGATTCCTAAGACATACCCAGTGAGGATTGCTGTGTCATCGACGTGGGCTTGTGACATGACTGCCAGACCCAGTACTTAACGAGGACTAACCAGCTGTCTCCGCAGAGAGCACAGAAATGGCCGTTGCAGGAACCATTTCGGTGTGCGAGCATTTTTCGTTGTTCCACTTGCAGGTGCATGGCAGCAGACAGCCTCGATTTGAGACAAATACTCAAACTATGCTTCTTTTCCTGCCCCATTTACGAAGTTGCTCACACCACGAGCGGATGGCTGTCTCACCCCCTGGCAGTGACTTGCACACGCCAATCCTCACAGGAGGTGTGCGCAAACCTGACCTTGACTTCTAGTCTCAGAACACAAAAGAGCAACCACCACCACGACAGAAATCCCAGCACCGCCTGCTGAGCCCCCTGTGCTTTGGGTGCTGTGTGAGACAGAGGTGGCCGTGCCCAGGGCACGGGGCCAGGGCTCAGGCGGGCCAGGGAGCTGACTGAGGTGACACATGCATCCCTGTGGAACTAAGGTGAAACCAGCCCATCTGGCCCCGGCAGTCTTGCATTTAATCACTAAGCTGTACTGGGTATTACACAAGCTCGAGTTTATAAAATCTTTAACATACTTTGTGAAATACTTTTATGTGGCACATGATAGAATGTTATTTGCATTTTGCAGATAAAGGAGTGAGGCTTAGTGAGCTGGGGACATTTGCACAGGTGCACAGAGCAAATCCCAGAAACCAAGTCCAGAGCTCTCCTGCAGAGGCCCCTCTGAACTCTGCCATTCCATTAGGGCGAGAGATTAATAGGCTTCACCCAGTGAGTCAAAGGTACTCACCGAATATGTGTTATGTGCTAAACGCTGCTCACGCATATTTGCTGCGTATTCGCACAAATGCTCCTCCATTTAGCTCGGGGCAAGTCTCTGACCGCGGCCTTCAAAACAGGGTCGGGAGGCCAGTTCTGGGTGGAGCCTTGGACAGGACTGGCGTGTCCCACCTTGGTCTCCTTGAGCCCTCAGAGGTCAAGTGAGACATCTGACACTCTCCTGCTTTAGAGGATGACACGGGGAGGGAGAGGGCCCGTGGAGCCCAGCCTTCCAATGATCTGAGAGGAGGCTTCTCCATCCCCCAGGCCAGCCCACCCACAAGCTGAACAATCCCAGGCCAGCACCACCTGGGATGAAAGACTCCTCTCGGTGAGTGCACTTGAATTCCTCATTCCCTAACCATGAAATGTCATGAAACTGTCCATGGTCTCAGCCATCAAGTTTGAGGCTAGCGTGGTACACAGCAGCAGGGCAGAAGAAAAAATCCTGGGACCTAGTGGTGGTATGCCGCTGTGACCAGAATGACCATGGCAGTGTTGGGACTGGGACCTGGTGGTGGGGACAGGTCTGAAAGGCTTCGGGGCACCTGTTCATGGAGAGGAAGGCAGTGAGAAATGGTTCCTGGAGGCCGGGGAAGGGACGGCCCACGTTCTGTGGGGCAAACTCATGGAGGCGCCCCTCACAGTCACGTGGGAAGTAGGAAGTGCCTCTGAGTTCACGAATTGGCCGAGGACCCTTTTAGGAAGCATATAGAACTCTTCTTCCAGTAGTTCATGACAAAATTCAAGAAGACAAACATGACCCAAAGAAAGAACTGTTCTTTTTTTTTTCTTAGCAGCATGTAAAGAAAATATAAAGAAGCCGGGGCTTGCTAGGTTTGAAAATAAAACTCTTACCCTTAGCTTCTCCAAGCAAAAGATTCTCAAAGGAAAAACAGCGGCTTCAGGGCCAAGATCCAATCAAGGGTGGCGGTGCAGGATCCGTGTGAGACCCGGGAAGATCTGAGTAGTGTCTCGCGGGTGGTTTCAGGTAGACAAACATCTGCCAAAGACACCCCGGGCCTTCTCTGTTCAAAAAGCAGCCTCTCAGATTCTCGGCGGCCTGGCTCTGGAGCAGCATCCCAAAGAGCTAAAAGATGAAGAAGGGCCTTCGTGACTCGAGGACACTGGTGAGTATTGAGAAACAGAGGCAGTCCAGAGATCCCAGCCTTCCAGCCAGCCCGTCAGGCCTCAAGGTCATGAGAACAGCCATTTTCCATGCTCTGCTCCAGCCCGCTCACCACTTAGCACTGCCAGTCAGCGCCCCCTGCAGTAGAGAACTGCCCTGCCCAAGTGGGACATGCAATAAAATGGTGGGCATGGTCAGCCACTTGTTATACCTCAAATAGTAACAATTATTATGACATGAACTTTCACAGCAAATGACATAAATAAGCACTCCAAAAGCCAAGCAGTGATTGCTGCCACCGTGTCTGTGTTTACGACTGCAGCGGTTGCCACTAAGATGTGACCTGCTACTAATGACCCAGTAACCAAGTCCAAGAATCCCCTACATTTTCCGAAGCAGTGAAATGTAGGATGCCATTGACCTCATCCCCCTTCGTGAAACTCCCCGCCTTCCACTCACGGCTCCCTGGGCTTACAATTCATTTAGCGTCACTTTTGTAAACGGCGATCATTTGACTTTCTATTCTCACGTCTCCCCCTCTCGTTTGAGCCATCCTGTGTCTTACCTGGACCCTTGTCACTGTTTTCCAACCAGTGTCTCTACATCCAGGACGTTCTAAACCTCATGCCAGAGTCAGTTGCCCAAAGTACCACTCTGATTATACCCAGCCTTACTTCCTACTAACTGAAAACTCCGCGTCAGTCAAAATATTTTGCTCATCATTCCCCACATAGATGCTCCCTGGATCTTTTCCTCGCCAATATCCATCCTGGCCTTGAAAATCAGCACCATTCTAATGCGACCCCCAAGTCACGACTGTTCCACTATTTCTCTCACTGGGGAGGTATGGACTCCCATGGTTTGGGGAGCCTGGTGTTTGGCCACATCTGCCCAACAGTCAAGTAACTAATTCGTACATTTGTCTTCTGCCAGATTACGTGCTTCTCGAGGTTGGGGGCTCTATCCCACCTGCAGGTCTCACAAAACTGTTGGCCGGATACATTGGGGAAGATGGGCTTTGCCCTCAGAAAAACATTACATCCAACAAAAAGACAAGACTAACACGAAGAACAATCAGAAAATAAAATGGAGAGGATATACTTAACTTCTAAGTTCATGGCCAGAGTCTAAGCACTGCAGGAGTCTGGAGAAGTGGGGAGCTGTCGCTGCAAGTTGGACCCATTGGGTGAAACCTGATAGACGAGGACAACGGGCACCTGGACCATAGCCTGTGGGGAGCGGGGAGGTGGCGGGGAGGTGGCCTTGGCAGATGCAGAAGTCAACATGAGCGAAGAGCGGTGAGATTGCGCAGGAGGACCTGCGGGGCAGGGAGGGGATGGGCCGCCAGGCCTTCTCCAAGGAGGCCAGTCAGCTCAGCTCACTGTCCAAGGCCAGGCTAGTCTCCTGAGACCAGAAGTCCTCATTTTGGTCCTAACCACAGTCCTAAGATCTTGGGCTATAATTCATAAAACTGTTTCACAGGCAGAAAACTAGGACTTACAGGGGTAAAATATTTGAACCCAGTACTGTTTAGGAAAATC
This sequence comes from Micronycteris hirsuta, assembly GCA_004026765.1. Taxonomy (NCBI): domain Eukaryota; kingdom Metazoa; phylum Chordata; class Mammalia; order Chiroptera; family Phyllostomidae; genus Micronycteris; species Micronycteris hirsuta. The sequence goes on from PVJI01000970.1 coordinate 159,396, forward strand.
CAAAAAATATGATCACCCTGGCTACCGAAGTTCTAGGCAAGTATTTCCCCAGCGTGTAGGAAACTGGACCGCTCCCACAGGTGTCTCCACCGCAAGGAACCCTGGGCCAGAGGCCCTTCGCTCCCGTCCCCCCTCGCAGCCAGAGACCCGGCATCAGTTGTTAAATGCACCGGAGGGCGCCTGGAAGGAAAGGGCATGTGGTGAGTGCGATTGGACCCCAGTGCTGCTCCGTGTCCAGTTCTGCCTTGCTGGGCACATGGGAAGCCACGCTCCCGTGACACTCTTAGGGTGAGGCGGGGCTGGGGGCCAGCTCTGCCAGGCATTACTAGGGAACGTCCCCTGTCATCTCCACCACAGCGACCACAGAAGCAGGTGGGAAGGTGGGGCTGCCCTGAGACTGAGCCACCACATGGAAGACGGTCTCCTGGAGAGTTACTGGGACCCTCAGTCGACAATGTGTGCGAGAGAAACCCACGTGCTTGTTTGGCCACCGAGACTTGGAGGCTGTTGCTGCAGCACAGCACAGCCTCTCCTGACTGATTTGGTGAGAATCACGCGTTTCCTTCACCAAGTGCCTGACCCCCATTGCAGGGACACTGGATCTGCCGCTTGGAGAGGTCTGGGGGAGTTGTCCGAGATCCCACTACCTCCTGTGGACTGGGTCCTAGCTACAGAACCAGCGACTCTGAGCCTCTGGTTCCCCTTTCTCCTAGGAAAATAAAGCCTTCCACAGGTCATGGACGTTGCCCAGAAAACAGGCCATGCAACGAAAATAATCTCATAGCATAATTCAGTAATTGCGCATTTGTAAGGGGAGAAGCCCTCCCCTCCTCCTGCTTCCACCTCTCGGGGCAGTTGGGGCGGAAGCAGCTGCCTTCTCTCTGTCACTTGTCAGCTCTTTGCTGGGTGGGCGAAGGGGAGCGATGTGTAAAGGGTGGGAGCCTGATGACCGCTGGTCCCGTTGCTCAGAGAGCCAGGCTTAAGGGAGAACATGAAGCTGCTCATGAGGGACCTGCCGCTGCTGTCCTTGGTGTCCCTGCAGACCTGCCAACGCCCAGACCAGCGGGCTGCCGGGTCCTGCCCAACGCTGGGTCTGTCAACTCAGCCCGTGGGTTCAAATTCGGGGAAAGGATTAGAAGGCTCATTTTGGCCTCACATATAAGCCCCACTCTACCAAGTTTTCCTAGTAAAGAGCAAATTGGCCCCCTCTCTGAATCCTACATATCTTCCTTCGTTGGTTCAGAATTTACAGGGCTAAGACCATCGACTCCCTCAAAACCCTCAACAGCACCATCCTGAAAGAAAAGTCAGCAAAAATTGGGCTTTGTGTGTGAAACATCAGCTCAGGGGACAGAGGGGACACGACTGGCCAAGTGACTCATGGGAGATTCCTGGACCTCCTCTAAACAGGAACCAGCAACCCCGCCCCGAAATAAATAGTAAAGCTCCGGGCTGGACGGGAGTCAACTCATTTCACTCTGTTCCGGGCCACATGTGTGTCCCCCCTCTTTATCTTCAGTTCTTCTCCAAGTGCACAGGGGAGGTGGCTTCCTGCAGGGACCCCGGGGTGCCACCATTGTTATCAGGGCTGACACCAGCCCCGAGTGGAAATTCTGACTGCACCATCACAGCCTCGGAAAGAAGCCACCGAGCCCCAGCGTCTCTGAGGGGCCAGATGGCAAGCGTGTGTTTTCATGGTCACCTTTAAAAATGGGAGGCCAAGGAAACAGACCTAGACCCACAGAGAAGAGCAGAGGAGCGGCTGCTCAGCAGCCGCAGCCCTGGGTCCCCATCTGCTGCTCGGGCTGAAGGCTGGGCCCCCTCGGGCTGATGTCTCCATCCAGAGCAGCCAGGGCACCTCCTTCCAGCTCAGCTCTTCAGCTTGGCGCTGGGCCCCATGACTCCCTCCCCCCAGGCCTGGCTTCTTCCACATCCCACCCAGCTTTAGATCCATTGACTGGCTTTCTCCAGCCTACAAGCGTGCCTCGCTTGCACCCACCCAGGGACAGGGACAGGAAGTCCTCTACCCGCCTCCCCTTTGAGCTGCCGCTGCCCTTCTCTGTGTGACCTATGGCTTCGGAGAGCTGTGTGTATACCCGACTCCCAATTCCTACCCCTTCCCATGCTGGCGCTGAGACCACCCTCTCTCCAACCACCTCTGATGATGACCTGAACTGGGCTAACTAGTGTCTCCCGAAAATCCACGTCCACCCGAGGCCTGTGGATGTGGCCTAACTGGGAAATAGTCTTCGCGGGTGTCATCGAGTGAAGGCGAGGTTGTTAGGGAGGACCCTCGTCCACCATGACCGGTATCTGCACAAGAAGAGACACAGAGAGACTGCCAGGGACAACACCATGTAGGGACAGAGGCAGAGAGACAGCCAGGGAACACAGGGCTGACGACCACCGCTGAATCAGGAGGAGGCAAGACGGCCACTTCGCTGGAGCCTTCGGAGGAGCCCAGCCCTGCCGACACCTCGATGTGGGACTTCTAGCCTCCAGCCCTGACAGATTTGTGTTGTTTCATGCCACCCAGTTCATGATGCTTTGGGACAGCAGCCCTGGGGAGCCAACACACAGCCTCTTCCAGCCCGTACTGGACGTCCACCTCTTGGCAGAACTGGGCCCCTTTTGCAATGCATCCTTCCAGAAATTCCCTTCATCGGTGATTTCTGCGAGGGGACTGCCTGGCTGTGCTCCTCGCTGTCTGAGCATCCCTTGCCTTTTTCAATGTTGGTTTTCCACAGAGGTTTGTCCCCACCCCTCCCTTCTTTTCTTCATACACTTGCCAAGAGCAGCTTAGTGACCTCCTGTAGGCAATGCCTCCAACATTTGCACCTTTCGTCTCTCCTGAGCTCCAGGCCCAAATGTCCAAACATTGGAGTGACGTGTCTAACACCTGCACCCCTATGCCACCCACCCAAAACTAAGCTCATTCTTGCTTAATTTTATTCTGAAACAAAACAGGTCACCACCCCCTCCCCACAATACAGGTAAACACATCTCATTGCCCCACTCCCACTCTGCCCCAACCCGTTCCTTTTTTGAGATTCTCTCTTAGCTCAGGTCATTAAGAGTCACCAAATCTTTACCATTCTACATTAAAATCATCTTTCATTCTCTTCTCTTTTTCCATCCCCATTGTCATTCCCGGCAGCATGCCTTCAACCTCTTTTGAAGAGTCTACAGCCATGGCTTCTGTCCCATTACCATGGCTACTAAATACATCCTCCCAGACTTAGGGGCCTAAAGCAGCAACCATTCACCTTGATCACAGACCCAATGGGGTGTCAGGTGGGAAGACTCAGACTGGGGTAACTGCCTGGCTGGACCTGCCTGTCAGCTGAACACGTGTACCTTGTATTTCTTATGGCCACTTGAGCTTCCTTGCAGCATGGCGGCCAGATTCTGAAAGTGAGCATCCTAAAGGACACAGGGAAGAGACTATAGAGCCTTTTATTGCCAAATCCCACCAGTCACGTAGCATCACCTTCACTGGAGTCACGATAGTCCAAGGGGGGGAGCACAGATGCCACCTTTTAATTGGAGAAGTGACAGAGTTGCACTGGAAGACCCTTCCATTAAGGGAGAGGCATGTAAGACCAAAATCTACACCTCGAACCTGCCATCCCAACCTCCTCCCCACAAGGCTCTCTGCACTCTGGCCACACTCCGGCCTCAGGATTTTCCCTCAAACCCTACATTTCATTCTTGCCTCTGTGACTACGTACGACCACATTGTGAACGCATGAGGGAAGGACCTATGTCTCACTCACTTTCACCGCTTTCCTTCGCACCTCCTCCCTGTCCTTAGCGAGCCCTGTGCAGTGTCCCACACACACAGCAACTGTGAGCTGAATGAACTCAGAGTTACTAGTTCACCCGCTAAGTGCCGGAGAGGCGATTATTGAATGGACTTGGCATTGGACATAGACAGCTAGGACAGACCCTGAGGGATGCGGCTCACCTGAGCCTCACACACCACACTGCATCACCGAGCAGCCTCCCCTTGGCCCTGCAGACTCAGGGAGGCACGAATACAACCTGAAGGTGATTTTTTATGTATTAACTGGAGAATCCCAGGAGGTTGAGGCACGAATCTGAGCCATAAGCACTTGAACATGCGCATCACAGCTTTGACATCTGATCATGTGGCACGTGCCACCAGCAGTCCTGTCCGCAGAGCACGAGGGGAAATTAGTAGGAGCCAAGAGGGTTTGAGTGTCCCTGTGTTACCCCTGAGAATTAATCTTGTCCCTTTTGCTACATTATCCAGATGCCCCACTAGTGTTAACACCAGAACCTGTGAGAACATCTGGTGGCTGGTCCTCAGACACAGGCCTCGGACAGCAAGCAGGAGCAAGTCTCTCAGCCCCGCCAGCAGCCAAAAGGAGGTCCCAGGAAAGCCTTCGCTGGGGGGGAGATAGGAAGAGTGGAAGAAGGTTTCCTGATACTTTGAATTAAAAATGAGTCAACGTACAAAACCAACTTTGCCTTTCATCTAGGTCTCCAGCAAAACAAATAAGCAAACAAAACCCTAAATTAGTCTAAGTACTCCAAAGTTCATTTGTTTTTCATTTCTTCTCCAAACAGGCAAATGGATTTCCTTCCCTTTAGTATGTTCCTGTTTTGGCTTATTTGGTTGCAGGGGAGAAAAACTCGCCTGTAAGTAGAGCAGAGACAGAGGCGTTTGCTTGAGGAGTGATGAGTCTCTCGTGGGGCCCGAGAATCAATGCCCTAATTGGGCAGGAGCCCTCTGGCCCAGAAGGAGCGATGGTGGGGACCGAGGCAGACCCGGGACTCCGGCTGGAGGGCAGAGGCCTCACTCTACCCTCCACCAGCTCTGCCATTCCACCACTGATGGTCACAGAGTCACCCGCGTCCTTTTTCTGTACTACTGACAACTCTTTCTTCACTGCCAGTTCAAGCTCCTAAGGAAGAAGGAATTTGGTCCGCCTGGCTCACCATTCACATGGCCACAGACCTGTGCGTGTGGACTGGCCGTCCGAAGGGTTGGGTGCTCATGTCTTATCAGTCAGACGATAGTGTAAGGTGCTCCTGTGTGTGGCAGGGGGGTGGGGAAAACCGAGCCGACGGACATGGGAGTGCACCTAAAAGCATCAAGGACTTAGGGGATTTCTTTTCTCCACTAAAATACACATTTCATAATTTTAGATCAACTTACTACCACATTTCTTCCCAAATTCCAATTTCCACATATGAGTTTATCTTGTGAGTATGTAAGATGTGCCTTGCAGCAACAAGTCAAGTCACCTAGAAGCTTATGTTTGTGTATTTGGGAAATTGTCTAGTTATGTCGAGGTCAGGCCATGGCCCGACCTTGTCTGAGGACCTGACCCCCTGGAAGAAGGGGGGAGACTCCCCTTCACGATTCTACTGTTAAGCTCTGTGATAGTCTGAGATGTGCCCAACCAGGTCTCCACTGAAAGCAAATGATAAAAAAATAAATAAACAACAGAGCAAGGAAGAAGACAACTCACCTGGTCCCCTACCTCAAAACAAGGACCTAAGATTTCAGGGTTTGGAGGGAACCTGGAAGCCCTCCGAGACCCAGCATCCGAGAATGGTGGTTTGGAAACAGTGGCTACAAGTGTGAACCTGAAGCGTGTCAGTCGTGACACCCAAGAGCGAGGCCCCACAGTGCGTAGGTGTCTCCTGAGTCACGGGAGAAACCACAGACACACGGTCACTACATCTCTCAGGGAACCGAGGGACAAGGCCAGTCTGCGTCCATGTAGCCACCGCTTGCACGTGTGAAAACTGTCCTTCTCCCCACACCCCGCCTTCCCCGTCTCTGCCTGGCACGTCCCTGCACGCCTTTCAAAATTCAACTCAAGAGTAGTGTGACCCTTCAAGGCTACCCCAGCTTCTTCCTCTGCCACCAAATTCCGAGGTCCCTTGATCCAACTAACCATGCAATATGGTCATTAGCTGTCAGTGAGCTCATGTCCCCCACTAAACTGTGGGCCAGTGCTCCAGGGCGCTCTGTATAAGCCGAATAAACACATGATTTGATTGACATTTTATGGAATCGAATACAGCTTTTCATTGTAAAGAACTGATGAACGTCACACAAGGTTCAACTATCGCTTCGCTTCCTGCCAAATGCTGCACGCTTTCCGAGCCAGCGGAGGGACCCCAGCAGGCTCGCCTCGATGGGAAAGCACAGGCTGTCCGTGAGAACAGGGCGACCCCACGGTGACCTGGCGCACGCCTTCCACATGCAGACGACGATCAAATTTATTAAACGTCTGCTATGATCAGGCTGTGGAGAGGGTGAGGGTCAAAAACCTGCAGGATTCCCTGAGGCAACAGGTGCTGAGAAGCGAAGGTCGCCCAGCGACACCGAGATGGTGAGGGACGGAGAGGGGCTGTCACTTCAGCTCTGACCACACGCCATCGCTGAGTACATGAGGTTTCTCGCCGCTCTCCCTCGAGAGAGGCTGTCAGATCCTTGAGAAGCCACCTGGTGACAGCTACGTCCTCGCTGGAGGTTGGGTTCTGCGGACGAAGAGCATCCCCTGAGCCTCGTTTACGAGCCAGGACCGCTCAGGTGTTTCCGTTTGCCCCGTTCCGAGCTTCGTCCCACTCTGAGCCACAGCGGCTCCCAGTGCCCTCACCCGGGCCGCTCGTGGCTGCGAACTCTCTCTGGCTGCCCTGTCTGGGCTATCCCGTCCTGCCCTGGAAGCATGGAGGGGGAGGTCACGGCCCACTTCCCTTCCTTCCTGACACCGGGACACCTCGCCCAGGACCTGGGCTTCCTTCCCCTCCAGAACCCACAGACCTTTTTAAAGGAAGGGCTGGATGTCAGAGCCAGAAAACACCTGTGCTTGCAGGGAGAAAACCAGGCCTTGGCCCCACCCTTTGGGGCTGGGCTGCCCCCATCCAGGAGGGGAGATGCAATTTTTATGTCTCTCAAGCGCCTGTGGTCTCAGTTTCCCCTCCTGGAATGTGAGGAAATTTTCTAATGCAAAGACAGACACGTATTTGGGTCTGCCTGAACTTTCTTCAGCTTCCTCGCCCTGTGCTACCAATGCCAAAAAGGAAAATAAGTAACTTTCTTTCTCAAAGTTTCGACGCTTTTAGAGAGCCCCACGCTCGATCGACGTCCAAAATGCCGATGGCCCTCGAAACAGACGGAAGCGTTTCTGTAGAAAATAGTTTGAACAGGATTTTCATTGGCCACAAAGGGATCTTAAGAGCATGTTTATAAATTCTGTTCTTCAAGATCTCCTCTGCTTTCAGAATATCGTCGGAGTGTTAAGGAAGATCACTTCTTTCTCCAACGGTAAAACAAGTCACAGTTCATCCTTAGGAGAGGCAAAAACGAATTGGACTCTAGACCGAACTATTCCATCTTGGGCTGTTCAACTCACACGGGAGCACCTGCGACCTACAAGACCATATGCAGAGTACACAGAAGACTAGAAAGTTTTTGAATTCTTCGACTTTATAATAAAATCACTGAATTGGACCTAAAATCTGATTTCACCACCTTCGCCCTCAAACTCCAAACCAGTCGCACACTCCCAGGGACACGAGAAACTCCACGAGCACCACACCCATTGGAGGGAAGTGGGGCCCTGTTCGGAGCTGCGTCCTTGTCACTCGTCACAGCTGACATTGCATTCACACGCAGCACAGCGGCAGGCCCTCTGAGTCTGTCCTCCTCCGCAGCGGAGGCGGAGCCCGCTCCTGTTTATAGCAAAGTTCCCTGACAGCTCGGCTGTGTGACAAAGACTAGGGTGGTCCCCCCAGGACACATCCTTCCTGAAGGCCTGAGCTGGGGACACTGCACCACGCCCCTCCACAACGGAAAGCAGAGCCCAGCCCAGCCCCACACCGGCCCTCTCCCGTGGGCGGAGCCCGCTGCTTTCCGACTCCTTCGTCCTGCGCCCCGCTGTTTCAGAAAACAGAATCCCCCACCAGACTGCATGGAACTGTGCTCTGGATTTTATTCCAGCTATTTTCAGGGGGTCATTTTGTGTGCGTGTCTATTTGATTGTCAAAAGGGGACAAGGACAGAACAGGGAGAGGGAATTAGAACATTACCCTGTCGGTGCTTCGGTTAATTCAGGGCCTGGATGTTCTGGAGAAAGAGGCCTCTGGTCTTGCCATCCCTGGTGTCCGCGAGTGCCGTGGACTCACTCGAGGGCAGGTTACGCGGGGAAGATCATGCCCAGGTAAAACACGTGCACACGCTCACACACACTCATTCTTGCTGAAACTTTGGGGATGTGCAGCACATTTTAATTTAGGAGAAAGAGATTTAAGCACTGCAGCTGCAGGGGTGAAATTTTTCAGGTTAATCACTAGTGTGAACATGACCAGTCGGTTACCACAACGCGGTTGCTTCTCGCTGTGTCCTCTCCTGTCCTGGGTGTAAACTCACTGGCTAACACTTCAGTAAGGAAAGCAGATTTCCTGACCCCCAAAGCAGGAAGGCCACCCCTTTCAACTTGGCCTAAGGCAATGCGAATCCTTCACAGCCACAAACGGAGAGCTCCCCATGAGCCAGCATTGCACTTGGTTCCAACGGGAGATGCCAGAGTCTGGCCACTGCCCCAAAGAGCCCCCGTCCCCATTGCAGTGGTGGAGGGTGGAATTACCTGTAGTGCAAAGAATAGTGTTCAAAGTGCTGGAGAGCAGGGGCTGCTGGAGCCCGGAGAGAAGGCATCCATCCTGCCTGGTGTGGCCTCAGAGCCTGCCCACTGTGCCTGACCTCGAGAGGAAGGAGGATTCTCACAAGCAGACAGGAGGAATGCCAGAGCCTCAGAAGGTAGCAGTGTGTTCCAGGCAACAGGGCCGCTGACAGCTATAGGTGAACCAGAGCACACAGTAGGTGTCGTGGTGTGTCTCCCTCAGGGCCCAACGAAGGACAGCAGAGTCGGGCGAGATATCCGCAGGAAGAGGTGGGTTCCAAGGCATTAGCTCGCGGGCTGATGGGCTGGCTTGGCCAGTCTGAAGTGCGCAGGCAGGAAATCGGGGAGAGAGGACCATGGGCAGGGATCTATAATAGCACTGGCTCATCAAGAAACACCCCACCCCCCGTAAATTTAGGTCTTCAACAGTAGGTCCTAGATAGCATAGCTTGACTTAGGAAAGAATTAATTTACCATCTTGAGTCCCAGGGGCTTAATACCACATCCAGAGATTAAGGACACCTCTGCTCATGACTTTTTTCCCCGTGGAGTTAGGTTTCTGCTGATTTTTCTCTAGCGGTAAATTTAATTGAAGCAATAGATACAGCAGCTGATACCTGATATTAAAAGAATAGCCTCACCAGGCTGGTACTGCTAAAGGATTTTATTTTACAAAACCTATAACCAGAAAACACTGGCTTTGCCTTTTGTACTACAGATGTGATGGAATTAAAGGATTCAAGACCGCAGCACCCTCGTGAATAATTCAGAAGCCTCAACTCCCAGCAAACACTCGCTTCGCTTTCGGTGCGCCCACGTCACACTGACATTTGAAGAAGGTTTAATGGTGCTGAGTGTTTCTTAATTCAGGATCATCTTCAGCCAACATGCACATGCACACACCTTTTTCAGCTGTTCTGTGCCATTTTATGTCTAAAATCTCAGAATTCATGCATTTTCAATATGTTGGCATCTATAATATTTATTTTAACAAACACTTAATTGACAATTTACTAAGCACATCCCAAATAATAACTCATTATTCTCCTCATAACAAACCTGGTAGGTAGGTTTGTTATGCAAATAAGATAATAAAAGCACTGGCAGGTGGCGTCCCTTCTCCAAGCCACGTCCAGGAGCAGTGAGGCTGGGATTCAGAGGCAGCTTCTCCGCTGAGTCTGCACCCTCAACCATCACTCCGCCTGTCCCGTTGGTCATTAAAAGATTGACAGTGACGCCCAAGGGGTGTGACACGTCTCTGATACCTGCTCAGGAAGGGTCAAGACATTGGGCAGATCTCCATCCAGTTTGCAAACTCTTTCTCAGCCTGAATCCCAACGAACAGTTACCCTCCCGTCAACCTGAGGACAAGAGAGATGTCCTCCATTGCCACACGGGGCAATGATGAAGCACAATGGACAACGATCATGTGTGTGATTAGACCTGCACCCCCACGTAGAGGAAAAGGCCTTCCCCAGGCTACAAGGAACCATGGGACAATGCACAGCCAATGTTACAGGAACAATGTGGACACCATTAGAGACATTTAATACTCTGAAGAAATGTTGAATATTTAACCCCTGGAAACTCCTAATATTCCCGTCGAGGTCACGAAGCAACTCAGACAACAAAGTGACCCTCCGAATGCAGATCCGCATGGGACCCCGAGAGAAGCACCCCTCAGCCTGGGCCACTCAAGGAAAGGGGGAGGCTCCAGGCCGGCAGGGTGTGTCCCCTTGCCCAGCCTGGCCATGGGCTCTCACCAGCCCCCTGCCATGGAGGATCTGGGAGTTCACGCCAGACTTTTGTGATCTGTTACACAGGGGGCCTCGTTATCATGACATCGGTACAGGAAGAAGAGCTGGCTCGCTGCATCCACATAAAACAGAAACCAGTCTCTCACAACGATGGAAACCAGTTGACTGGGGTTTATCTTGAACCGAAAATTATAAAAGCATGTTTGTTTTGTTTACATTCAACACCACTTTAGGCTATTATCAAACCAAACACTGCAGTATTGATGGGGGCGATGTCAGAACACGGCAGCATCTCACATTCTACAGTCAGCTTCCTTGGGGCGGTCAAAAGGGGCTCAGCTTTGAAAAAACATATCACAGCTCTTCCTCGAGGCTTCCAAGTGTCCCTCCTGATATTTTCGAACACCATGACACTGCCCTTGCCAACTTCTACTCTTCCTTTGAGATCTGCAATACCCTCTCTGAGCCTCACTGTCCAAGGGCTGTGTGTAAGATTGGAACTCCGTCAGCTTCACAGAATTCTGCCTCAATTGCAAGATCCACACACAATTCCACTTTGCAAATGTTACACATCCATTTGCATGGCAACATCTGATGTAACGAAGACAATGATGAGAAAGAAAATTCCATGAGCGCTGGTCATCCTTCCATTGATTGGTGACTTCTCGGGCTATGACTTTTATTTTTTCTAAGCAGACTTGTAACTAAGGAGACCAAGTCCATAAGAGCAGAGACCAGGAACCTCCCCTTATGACACTCCCCCCCACACACATATTGATCCTTTTTATGTTCCTATGGGGACCTGCTGTAGGGAAGCTCTAGAATGATGACAGTCCACTAACAGGATCAGGCAAACCTCACCCGGTTCCTCCAGCACCTTCCATTTCCACTAAGATAGCCAATGGCGTCGACTCAAAAGCATGCAAATACAAACTATGAGAATGATACACATAAAATCCAGTTAATTTTTTAAATTTAAGTAGTTAGTATACAATATCTTCTATTGTTTGTATTAGTTTCAGGTACATAATATAGTGAGTTATAGTAAGGTTTTTATACCTTACAATGTGATCACCCCACTAAGTCTAGTAATCATCTGTCACCACGCAAACTTAACATGATATTACTGACTATATTTACTTTTTCAGCCCCTCTTCTCTGGCAACCAACCCTTTGGTCTTCATTCCTACGAGTCTCTTTTTGTTTGGTTTTGTTTGTTCGTTTGTTTTTGTTTTGTTTTTAGATTCCACATGTAAGTAAAACCATCTGGTATTTGTCTTTCTCCGTCTGACTTACTTCACTTAGCATAATGTAACTAGCCCGGCAACAATTTAAAGGAAATTCTGACATACCAAAAATGATGACAAATGCTAGGTAGAAGCTGGTAAGCAGAGGCTAAGGCTGGAAGAAGCAGTCATCTGCTCATCTCTGGGGCTGTGCGGGGAAGACGGAAAAAAGCAGGGTTGTTGAAGCAGGTTGCGGCCATCACGTAATGGGCACCAGGACCCCGCGCAAACGGCAGCCACGAGGGGGAGACGGTGTGAAACATCGCCGCAGTGCTTGTCCTGAGGAGGGGGCTTTCCACCCCGAGGGTTTCTAGCCACACGCTGGCCCGCCTCGTGCCAGCAGCGACCAGAGTCGTACTGCCTGCTCGGCCCCCGTGACACCAAGTGTGTGTGTCCACAGGCACCCGACAAAAATGTAAACACAGGCCTGGACAAGACCTGACACAATTTTCCAAGTAACATCGTGCACAGCTCAAAATCAGGCAACACAAGCTGCCGTGAATAAGAATCAACAGAAGGAATAAACACCGAGAGCAAATCCACAAGAGTAGAATTTAGAATGATCAAATAGAAAAATATAAAATAAACGTGTCTCATATGTTCCAAGCAATTTAAAATGATATCTAATTTATGACATAAAACCACTGAAAATCATTAAGATTTGAAAAAACAAATTTACTAAAATTAGAAAATATCTAAAATAAAATTTAGAAAACAAAAAATAATTAAGTTAACAATGCAAAGGATGAGTTAAAACAGATTACACAACTTTGATGAGAGAATTAGTGAATTGGAGGATATATTTGAAAAAACAGGTCAGACTGGATCTCAGAGCTATAAAGAGGAAAACTACCGAGAAATCGGGAGATACGGTAATAGAGTTGATCATCCCACCTAATTTAAGTTTCTAAAGGAGATAATACAATGGAGAAACAAGAAATATTTGAAGGGATAATAACTTAGAATTTTCTAAATTAATGATAGATATATAAGTCTTCAGATTCAGGAGACCCCAAAAATCCAAGTAGGAAAATAAATAAAATAAATGCTGAAATACTGCAGAACATTAGTACATTAGTTGGAAAGGGTACGACTGGAATTAACACAATTTAAGTTTCTGTATTCTCTCAGAGGAAAGTAAATATATTAACTTTCCATTTTTTAACAAATATATTTTAATATTTTAGGGGGCCACTATATGATATTATTCAAAGTTGTAGAAGGAAAAATTATAATAAGGAAGGAAAAGGAAGAAAATCACAGTCAATCCAAAAGCAAGCAATAAAAAAGAAAGAAAAGTACTAAGAAAATCCAGAACAAATAGAAAACCACATAAGATGTTAGAAATGAACAAAATATACCAAGTGACAATAAATATAAATGGCTTAATCTCATCAGTTAATAGGCACAGACAGTGAGGCTGCATCTTTTCTTTAAAAATTACATATACAGTATCCTGGTGACACACCTCAGACAGAAAGACTCGAAAAAGTTGAAAATTAAAAGATACACATAGAAAATACTAACCAAAACAGAGTTGACATTAATAATAGAAAAATATTCTTAAAAGCACTAAATAGTAATAGAGACACTAGACCATAATAAAATGATCGATTTTGTTATCATTTCTATTAGGACAGAAAAATCTTAAACTTGTATGCATCCATTAATATAACTTGAAAATATAGTTTTTAAATGGTAGAACCTCAAGAATAATTGACAAATCTCTTATATAGAGGAAGATTTTTAACATTTTTCTCTGAGTAATTGATAGACTGAGCAATTTAAAACTCAGAAAAAATATAGAATATTTAAACAACCTAATTAACTACCCTGCCTTGCTGACTAAAATTCTTTTCAAGCATGCATGGACTATTTTTAAACACTGGCCATATCCTTGGCTGCACACCAACCCTCAACACAACTCTAAAAATTGATCATATAAAATCCACGTTCTCCAGCCCAGTGCAAATAGAAATCAATAACAGGAAAGATGTTTTAACACTCCCCTCATGTGTAAAGTTTTAAACGCCTTGTTAAATAGCCTTAGTTCACAGAAGAAACCATAATGGAAATGTAAAAAATACCCTGAACTAAAAAATCATAAATATATATCACGTATCAAAACTCACATGTTGCAGCTGTAGACTACAAAAGAGAAATGTAAGGGTTTAAATGCTCGTTTTAGGGGGAGAAAAGTCTTTAAAAAACGAAAAGTTAATGAACTAAATATACAACTTAAGTAATTATACTCTTATAAAGAACAACAAAATAAAAGTTTTTAAAATGCAGAAAGGAAGGAACAGTAAAAATAAGAGCAGAAATGACCACATTAAAAAGCGAAGACACACAAAAAGAGAATTACGTGAAACTCACTCCCTGGGTATGGGTATCCAGGGAAGTAAGAAAATGCCCTTTCTGTGTGAAATGGCAAGTGAGCCTCTGCGTGCTTTCCCGCACGGGATCTATGGCTAGCGTCACATTACAGTGTTGAAATGAGCCCGAAGTCTCTCAGAGAATTCTGCTTCTTGTTGTCCCATCTGCCTGTTCTAGCAATTCATTCAGCCAACATCTTCCCAGGCTACAGCCCACCGGTTCCTGTGCTAAGTGCCGGTACGCAAAAATGAATAAGGAACAGCACTTGTCCACCTGGGCACCTCACCACCGGAACCTCCTTAGATTGTCAGCTGCCCAACAGCAGAGGGAAGCTGGTCTTTCGTTGCCCCATCAGTCAGCCATTGTGCTGCGCTGGCTGGTGTTTTCCTGAAGACACCTTCCTCCAGCAGGACCGCAGAGGTGGTTACTAACCCTATTTTATCATGTCAGAGAGCCCAAGGCTGACACACCAAACCAGATGTTCCAGGAAACCATCCCAACCTGCTCTGTCATTAGTGAGAAGACCAATGATCCGTGTCAAACCAACTATCCGAGCAAAGATCCAGTCTTTCTCTTCTAAAACTCATCAGGGCTAAGAGAAAACCTGCTTCCACAGCAGACAGTGGCCACGGCAGGACCAGCTGGGTCCTGATGCAGCCACGAGCAGAGCCAGCCACTGGTACTCTGGATCAGTCCCCACACCCGGCACCCGCTGAGCGCCCCAGGCACATCCGACCTCCCCACTAGGACTCAAACGCTCAGGCGGATGGCCTTTTGCCCGGGAATGATCAACCAATTTAACTGAATTTGCATCTTGAGCCAGCACACGTGCTATCCCATGAGCCATGAGGGTGGCCCTTTCGTGGCTGAAACCAGGCCTGTGTACCCCAGGCCTGGCTGTCGCGTGAGAAAACACAGACAGTCCCGGGGGTGGGTCGTGTTAAAGTTGTTTTCCAAAACTAACCACAGACACTTTGCTGCTGCCCAGCTTTGCCTGCATTATAACTAAATAAAATTAATTGCTCAATAACAATTAAGTGGAATGTTTTTATTTTATCTAAGTGCTCCATCGCCCTAGGGAGAGTGTCCAGGACCCAAGCCTTCAGCTGCCGGGTGGGTGCAGAGCACAGAGCTGCTGTCACCTTGGATGACCCAGCTTCATGATTTCATATGTAATAAGTAATATACAAATAGTATGTTATACATCATACATTGATATGTACAAATCACATATAAAAATGATTTAAAATACATAATGAGTACGTAACTATCTATTACATATACATAATATACAAGGGGTAAGAGAGTATCGAAAACCACTTCAACAACAGACAAGCTGGCAGGAGATGGACGGCAGGAGAGGGGATGAGAGGGTTTCAGCCCATTCAAACACCTCCACGTCCTGGGCCAGGACGTCACCTCCACTTGCCCAGACGGACACTCGCACTGACTGCCCATGGCCTTGTGTCCTCTAAGAACACTTTCTGATCAGTTACTCTAACTGATCAGTCGTAGCGACCATAGGAAAAAACAGCAATAAGACAAAAGGAAGAGAGAAAAGAAATTATTGATCCACTGGGAAGTACCATGCAGGGCCGCAACGCCGTACATATTCAACGACATCTGTCACAAACTCGTCTCTTTTTCCGCATCGAAGACCACGGCCATGTTGAACAACATTAACACAGCGCCCTTCTCCAAGGGAACAGGAAATGCTGTTGGCTCAATGTCACAGCCCCGCTCCATCCAGCAATACAGCTGGCACGTCACTGTCACCCACTGTGCCTGTATCAATAGTCCTACTCTTACCGCCATGTTCAGCCGGAGGAGCAAGTGGAGAACTTGGAGACCAAATTCCTCTGGAGAGTCCCAACTTGTCTCCTCCAAATCTTTGGCTCCCCATTTTCTCTCCACCACAGCCCTTCCTTCTCCCTCCCCCAGTGTAATCACACGAGCACACTCACGCGCGCACACACGTGCAGTCGCCCCCGCTCACCCGCCTTCCCAGGTTGCAGTAGATCTACCTCCATGACTGGTGCCGTGCGCTTGCTGGGCACACCTGCAGGGCCCGGGAGCTGGAGGCTTAGCTGGAGATCAAGAGTCAAAATCACTGTATTCGAGTGATAACACGGGATTTTGCAAGGCTTCAGATACAATATTAATTATTTACCAAAAAATGAGTTGCACCTGCATTCCAATGTAACTATATCAAATAAAATTTATAGCATGCAGGTGATTTCAACTCCTTTATCACATATTTGTTTCTTAAAACAATCCTTTTAAAAGAGGCTCCCTCAGGCAATAAATCCTTATGTTTAACTTAACTCCCATTTTCCATCTTAACCAGGCTCCTCGGTAATAAAACCAAAACTCATCTGACATGTTTGTAGAGCACTTTATCCAAAGAGTCCCAGAGGCTTACAGATTTCCTTCTATTGGAGGGAAGGGAGTAAATTATTCACTTTACAGAGAGCTACGAACAGCGTTTCCTGGCTACTTCAATCACTCCCTCTAATGGTCAGGGGCCTGGCGAGGCTCCTGCAGCCCCGCGTGGCCAGCATCCACCGGCAAGCGTGCGGCCCAGAGCGGCTGCACCGCCTGCCCCGCGCCTTGCCTCCACCGTCTTTCCCACCTCCGGTCACAAAACCTCCTCCTTCTCTTCACTCTGATGTTTATTCACCATGTCAAGATGTGGAAACGGAAAATGAGAACACTTCAAACACTTCCTAATCGATACACGAACTGGTCCCCTGCTACTGGGAGGTGTTTACATCATTCCCAAGCAGATGCCTCCATTCTGTCCTAAAAGCTTCCTCTTGCCATCCAGCCCCAAGAGGAAAGGTGGTCTCCCAACCTGCAGGCCATTCCTGGTCTCCAAGGGAAGCAAGTGGTAAAACAGAGGAGAGATGGGTCGAAATTACATAGGACCTAAAAACAGACGATATCTACACCTGTAAGTGGCAGCAGCCATGAGTAAAACATCCCTAACACCCCAAAGAGGACAAAAAGAACCGTAAGAGATCACCAGCAAGGACCCAACATTTCTTCATTAGGGGTGATGCTTCTTTTCAAAGCCACAACAAGAATCACCCCATTTTTGCTCAAGGAAAGTAATGGTGCAAGGAAATGCATCATTTGACTGGGTTATTTTCTGGAAGATGAAAGAGTAACCTCCCTAAATCAACCACCACGGATCAAGCACCTTCACCACCACAAGCCCGTGCGAGGCGTGGCAAGGTGTGGCCCATTCTCCTCGCAGGACCCGCTGGGCTGAGCTTTATATTTTCTCCTATTGCCCTAGATGTATCTGGACGGTCCCTTGGAAGAGCTACCCTCAGGGTATTTAACTTCTCCCTAGGAACACCCCCCCCAAATATTCTTTTTAATGTTCACATTACTTACAGCATAGTAATAAATACATGCAGGACAGCAAATAAACCACTTAGCAGATTACAAGTCAATGCACTAAACGTTTCAGCATCACGCTAGTGTCTAATCAATCCAAGAGGAGCTTATGGCTGTGCCTGTGCCAAATCAATAAAAAAATGCACCTTAAAAACACCTATAAAATAGAACACTGTGGAGCAGATACTGTGGGACTACAAGAAGCAATTACACTGTACAATTATGGAGCATAATACCAAGAGCAAGCAGTTATCTTAACTGCCCATGAAAAATTACGGGATGTTTAAAGCTAACTTGCTTCCTATTACATCTTTCTCAAGGAAAATCCAATATCAGGAAGTATATTTATAGTCCTTAACCCAAGTATTCTGGAGTATTCTGGCACTGTCACCAAAGCTGAAATTCTCAGTGCTAAATAGGACTCACGGAGGGAGTCAAAGGTTGTCTTCAAACCACGAGCCCCTCTGGGTTCCAGGCAGGACGTTGCTTGAGGCTGCAGAAACACGGTGTCCCCGCACTTGCAGCGGCCATCCGTGCTTCTACGCCCACAGACGGGACCCCGTCGTGATCTCGTTACACATCTCTGCCCAGCTCTGGCACCTGTGAGATGGAAGCAGGATTTCACCCACCATGCACGCCATTGACCCTGCGCCTCTCTTTCACTGTGACTTCCTCCAGCCAGAGTGTCCCAGGGTTGCTGGACCCTCCTCAGCACCTGGGAGGACTCCCCTTCAGAGCAGCGGCAGCCTGAACAACAGCTGGCCCAGCCAAGGACAGGAACAGACAAAGAGGGGAGAGGAAGAGAAGACAAGAAATGAAGAGAAGGGTTATAGGAGACAACAAAGATTCGCAGAGACATGAGGGAAGTGAAAGATGCCCAATCACCTGAAAGGGTTGTTGACCTGCCCCGGTAGGTGCTCTGAGCTCCGTGAACCCAAGCGTTTCACCGGCCCCCATTCTGAGGTCCTGATAAGGAGGAGGTGTGAACAGCCAGGCTCAAGTCCTGAGGGCTGTCTCTTTAAAAGGGCCATGCCTAGTACATCTGAAATGAATGCAAAATAATAGTGCATGGAAACTGTAACTGAAAAATAAAATTGAAATCAAAGGGCCATGGCCAAATAGAAAAGTGAATGGATGACTTGTAGGATAAATATTGTATGAAGAACACATGGGAAAAAATGGTTCAGTATAATCTGAACAAAACAATTCCCAGAGGGAAAGGATCCCTGTCCTCAAATAAATGGTGTCACATAAAGAGAAATGAGACCTTCTCCAAGGACCCACAGCCAGGAGAACGGGAGCTACAGGGAGAAACCATTTTCAGTGTAAGGAACGATTCTCTAATCCTCGGGTCCCAGTTCAGGGATAGGTCACTGCAGGCCCCAGGAAGTGCCTGTCACTAAAAATGGCCAAGACCACACAGACACCTGAGGGACAAGTAGGGGAGACCCTCACCCTCAGAGAAGGAGGAGCCCCATGACCTCCATGGGCCCTTACACTGCAGTGCCTTGAAAGACTGGTGTCCTGTGAGTGTCATTGGCCCAAGCAACTCACTCATGACTTCAAAGGGGGTGGAGACAGTGACCCTCCTGGGGCCTGGAAGCAGAAGGGGGAAGCAGCCTGAGGAGTCACCACCCAGACAGAGTGAGTCTGACCTAAGTGGCCTGAAGCATGTGTGCAGCTGAGAGCCCTGATTGGGGAGCAATGTGGGTGTCCGGGACAGCCCCCAGGGATGTACCCTGATGCAGCCTGGGGTCAGAAGGGACTAGACCGGAGCTTTGCAACGGAAGTACCTGATCTCATTAGAGAAGCGCAGTGACCTCACCCCCAGTGCAGTGCCCTGAGCAGACTGCAGTTTCTGTGGGAACCACGGAGCCAATGGCCTCCTAAGGCCCTCTCCCACCCGGCCTCCCCCAAGTCCTTCATTCTATGGCTGCCTGTGAACTTGGACTTAGAATGACCTTCTGGCCAAATGTGCTCATGCCAAGTCCCTTGGAGCATCATGGCATCCCTGCCTCCTAGCTCTTCATAGTCCTCACATCCAGTTATCTGGTCCAGGGCAGCTGGGAGAGAGCAAAGCGGATGCTCCAGTCCAGCCTCAGCCTTTCAAACCTGCGACTCCTCAGGCATGCCAGCATTTTGCGGGGCAAACGTCTTCAAGGAAATCTTCCCAGGGAGACAGCTGCGTCGTTAGGGTGTATCGTTAACTGAGAAAAGGAAGAAGTCTGTAAAGCATCATTATTCTTTTTTCCTGAAGGTGGCTAGAATTTCAATCTTCTCCAAGGAAACATGGACCCATTAGGTTGCTTAGAAATGAACAGTTTTTACCATTCCTGTGGCGGCACAGTCTCCCCATCGTGGCTGGCGTGCTGGGTGACCCTGGAGAAAGCAGCTGGGACCCTGTCCTCATCAGAGGCAGCGCCGGCAGCCCCTGCTCAGTCTATATCAGCTGCAGGGGCAGGAGATGATCTGTGAGCAGCCAAGGCAATTACCATCCAGCAGGGTCCAATTGTTTTCAATTAAAAGCTTTACTGCAGTCTTCAGCTTCCAATAGCACTGTGGCCATCTGCTTCACTGACGATCTACCAGCCAAGAGCCCGGGCCACGTCTAGTGCCATTAACTCCGGAGAACCATTTTCCTCCTAAATGAAGAACCTCAATCGTCCATGGAAAACATGGGAAGGGCCTGGCGCATCTTCAGTGACCCAGGGAGCGCTGTAGTCCAGGACTCGGAAGGTCACTTCTGGGAAAGACAAGCCTTTCCTCCTGTTGCCAGAAGTGCTCCACAATTGTCTTAATTCCCGATCTACATCAACTGGGGGTGCTCAGTGTGAACTGCTCCACTTCCCGCTGCCCATCCACCTGGAGAGTTGATGGCGCACCAGTAAAAAGTCTCTGAATTACAATTTCATCAGATGCATCATTTTGGTGGAGACATTTTTTATTTCTCGTACTCAGCATTGATCCAACTCTGCATGGTTCACCATGACCCAAGACCTAGGTGGAGTAAGTCGTACAGAGTCACCCAGGTAACCAAACAGGAGCTGATAGAAGGAATGTTCGCTGTTTGTAACTTAGAGCCTGGACTCCATGTCCAAGATCACAATGTCATTAGGAGTTAACTTGGGTGCTTTAAGGACCTAGGATGGGGGACATGCCAAGGGCTAGACTTGGAGTTTCCAGCACAAATTCAGCCCATTCCTGATGCTTATGCTGGAAACCGAATCCACAAAAGCCATTTGCATAGCTCCACGGCCCTTGCCTCCCTCTGTGACAGCAGTTCTCCTGCAGCTCCAGGGGCCACGGGCCATAGCCCTGGCCCATAGAGGGATGCGCAAATCCTAAAGAGGGGTCCCTTCCCAAATAAAAAGGCAAAGCCTTGCAAAGAGAAAGCCCTGGGCCCTTTCAGTCCCTTTCCCCCTGTCTTTCCTCTGCATGAATCGCAGACAGGAGCCTGTGGGTGTGAAGACAAAGGCACAAGCCCTGGAAATGGTCGTACAAGATTCAGAAGGAGCCCAAGTCCCATGTGACATGGGACCAGCCGAGACTGCTGGCACCCGACTTGTGGCCCACGAGACAGAAAAATCACAGGCCATGTCCGACCTGCCAGTAGGCTCTGCTGCCACATGCGGGGAAATGCATTCCTAACTAAGCAAGTGATCAAACCAAGAAAATTGCCACAGAAGGTCTTGAGAAAACCAGAGGTCCCCTCCCTCCTGGGCCCAGACCAAAAAAGTATTTCCATATGAAGCATCAAGTTTAATCTCTTGATTCTCAAAATTGTAAGAAAAAAAAAATTCTTGAAGATCATTAACCAAACTAAAAGCATTTTAAATGCAAAATCAGAAATCCAAGGATAATAGTTGATGCTATTTTCCCAATATTGCTGGCTTTTCTTCTTCCTGGACCATGATAAGATTATGCTTCTGTGCCCCTTTGACATGAGGCAAAACCATGTAACTTTCTTTGACCATTTTAAGAATCAGTATTCTCTCTTTTTCTGAGGTGATGGGGAAGCGTAGGTCAAAATGGAACATCTGGTCAACCTGGGTGCCCAAAGATCTACCATGAGTGGCACCCCCTGCTGACCCACTCTGGAAATGCAGCCTGAGTGAAGAATAAACCTGCACTGAGAACTTCACCAAGAAGCTGATAGTGGTTTGTTACAGCAACACAGCCTGCCCCATGAGACTGCCACTCTATGCCCACATACATCTAAATAGTGCAGGAATATCACATGGGAGAGAAGGACCTGCAAAAAGCCGGAAATTCTTGCTAAGGGACTTTTAAGCATATATGCCAAGGAAGGCCTTGACAAGAGAAGGACCAGGGCAGCGGTTCCCACCCATCACCGTCACTCCGGAGCCTCTAACACCCTGATAGCCCACTCAGCACCCCACGCAAACTAAATCCCAGCAGCTCAGGTGGGGGCCATGCATGGGAATTTTGTAAAGATCCCCGATGTTTCCAGTGTGCCGGAAAGCTTAGAAACCATTCTATTGTCTTTCTCCTTAACTAATAAAACAATCACTTTGTTGTTGAGCATAAAAATATTTCCTGCAAGGAAAGCAAAGAACGGTGGTGGGCCACAATGGAAAGGCTGTTACTGAGCTGCAGACGTAACGAGAAGGCAGATCCCTGTCTGTCCACCCCCCTGGCCCAGATGGAAAGTGGGGAGGCCTCACCCCCACACACTCCTGTGACGGAGAATTAGGACCTACACGGTCTGCAGCTTCAGCCACCTAATGGCATCTGAGAGTTGACTTTTCAGCCAAATAAGACAGCATCTTTCTTACAGATTGCCCATGAGCACCGAGACCACTTTCTGAACGACTTGTCCCCAGACTCTTTGGCCTGGGTCCTCCCCCCAAGAGGCCAACACCCCCATTCTGGACCTCAGTCTGGGCTGCTGAAAGGAGAGGGCAGCCTGCGCTCTGCGCCCACAGTGAGCCCTGGACACAGCGCCTGCCCCGGCCTGCCGCCTGCCCGTGCCCTCCTGCAGGGAAGTCCAGTTAGGAATCTCGTCATATTGCACTGGCCTTCCTAGAAAAGAACAAGGTAAGATAGCAGGTATTTTTAAGTTCCTCATGCACAACTCGGCCCCTGAAATACTCCCAACTATTTTTACAAGGCAGATGATGAACCTACGTCGGGCCAGCTCAACCTGGAGAAGTTCAGGGGGCATAAGAGAGCCAGGAGCCTCAGCACACCCCTCACGAGGCCAGCCCCTGCCTCCTCACTGTGCCCTCCACCCTCTCCAGCAGGCGCCCCTGTTAGCACGGCCCTCTCCCGCAGTTATTCAAGAAACCACGCACGTAGCCCCTGGAGGCAGAGGCTGCTCCTCCCGTCAGCTTGGCTGCTGGCCACTTCCTGTGGTCGTCAAATGAAAAGAGAAAAACTGGTATATCCCCAATGACTTATTGTATCCCTTCCCGTATCTGACTCTCTGGCAGCAGCATGATTTAACATCACTCGTAAATTAAGAGCCTCTTGTGAGGGCACCGCCGCTGAGCCCAGCACCCCGTTTTGCTGATTACAGAGAAACTTTGCCAGGACTTCCATTACGAATAGTCATTTCCGAAAACGTAACTCCAACGACACTGACATGGGATCGTATATTAAATGAATGGAGGTTATGTATTCACCCTGTGTCTCTCTGAGCTCATCTGATGATTAAAATGACTTCCTCTGACGTTCTGCCAGCATGCGCTGTCCCCACAATGTCAGCGTTCCCCTGACCACCCCCTACCCAGCGGCCTCCGGCTCAGGCCACCTCCTCCAACCCACCCGCACCGTTTCCCCCAGTTTCCTCAGTGCTGGCACTTTGCCCGACCCTCGGAGGCTACACAATCCCAGTGGGTGCCCAAGTGGCGTGGGCTTCACCCAGCCAAGGTCAGTAGAGGCTCCCCCCCTGCCTGGCTTATACTGGGGGTGGGGGCGACTCTCTTGATGCCATCAGAGGTTTGCGTGTGTGTTTGCGTGTTTATTTTGTTCGCTTGTTTTATTTCTTCAGGGTTGAACCACAAATGGGCTCTAGACTGGGATCCAGGTGGCCTGATTTTCACCCCGCTTTTCTGCACGCGGTGTGGGCCCAGCAGCCCTGTGGGGAGTGAGTGGGGTTTGAGCAAATCAGGACCTCTCTGACCCGCAGGGCTGCCATCCACAAAATGAAGACACCGCCAACATCTATGCTCACAGGACTGCTGTCAGGACCCGCGAAATGCTCTGTGAAAACACTTTACAAAATGAAAACATATCAGCTGTTGCTATTACTGAAAGCCATAGGAATGGACTAACCACACCAGCTCTAATTGTGAACTCACCTTTTATGAGCCGTGTGTCCTTACACAAGATACATTGCAGCCTGCGGCTCCTCCCTCCTTCTGTTTTGAAGGTGACAGTGAGATGATGGGAAACACTCACCACAGCACTTACCAAAAATTCAGAGGCCAGTAAACAGCAGCTGCTTTTATTTTTATTGTTAATATCATTAGTATGTGGCTAGGATGAGCAGATAAAAGACTTGTCCAAGAAAAATAAATGAGATGCCCTCCCTTTTATCTTATGCGTCTTGAGAAGAGAAGATCAGGAAGCAGGCTTTTCACATTTCCAAAATGACATCGATTTGGAACTAAAGGCCAACACTTGAGAGCTCCCAAATACTGTCAAACGGATTTGGGAACTCTGAAAAAAAAACAGGAGAGCAGCTGACACGCTCAGATATAATCAGCCACTGAAATTGCTCCGCAATTTGTTTCAGTTCTTTCTGTGGAGCTAGTTCTTTTTTTAACCATACATGTGTCCTAAATATATAATTATATGGCAGAACATAATAGCTCATTTGGAGTTATTGAGGCCTATTAGCTGGTCCAATAGGACCGCAGGGCGGGGTCAGGAAAGGAGGCGGGGTCACCAGCGTGAACGCGTACCATGGGTAAGCTTGGGCAGAGGTTAATGAAAGGCTGGGGCACCGGTTATCTTCTCCTGTGGGCCGGTCTTCCAAAAGACACATCGCTGTCCTCCCAAAACTCAGTTGCTTTAAATTGATGGCACATATTCTTTCAAAAGATCAAAGCAGTTTCTATGCAAAATGTGTGAAGGCAGAGTATAAGTGTGCGCATATGGGTTATGTCTATGTATATGTCATGTGGGGTGGGGGGTTGTTCCTCTGTGTCTGTATGTATGTCAGTGATTGTCTGTCTGCCTGTCTGCCTAAAGTCTCTGTGTTCCAAAATGCTAACAACTGGGTCTTGGACGTAGCAGACACTCAGTTCTTCAAGGAATAAAAAAACAAGGCAACCCCCGCCTCCCTAGACATCTCCCACCTGACCAGTCTATCTGCCGCCCTGACTTGGGTTTTCAGCAGAAGTGGGTGGAGCTAATCGCCTTGTCAGTATAACCCTGTGGTGAACCAATGGATCCCATGCAGCCTTTCTGTCGATTCCCATTCCTATCAGAGAGATTCTCCCCACCAGGACAAATTCGTCTGGGCATTTGAGACCACCTACTCAAAATTCACTACTTAATTTATTGTTAATCCCAAGAAGAGCCAAGACTGAAGAAGCCTGAATATGCCGTAAACAGTTGTCTCCTAAGGGTCCCGGGAGAGAATTGCCTCCTACCACCCTCCCCATGTGTCCATGGACCCCCGGGGGCCCCAGTCATCAGTGAGAAGTCCATTCTGCTCATTTAAGCCAATTCAAACTGACCTGGGCACCCTTTCACTTCTCTCAGTTAAAGATTGTAAAGAACCGCATGTCACCTGAAGTGCATTCATCTGCCTGAGGGACAGTCCGCCACCACCACAGAACACCCCCCCACGGCCAACAGAGCACAAGGCTGATTCTCGTGTGTGGCCGAGGCGCCGCCCAGGCTGCTCCCGAGTGTCTGCACTGGCCACCCCGAGAACTTCCTCATGATGCCCAGTTCTCACCTTCCAAAGTCTCACATCTCTGAAAGAATGGCTTCATGGGGCATCGGTCTCCTCCCTGGAATTCCAGGAGCCTTCGGGGGCTCCCAGGAGAGTGACTAGAGCAACCACCTCAGGGCGATTTCATGTTGAACTTTGGACTCTAAGGAACTGCAGCCAAAATTTCGATCCTGGGATCTCATTTCCAGGGTCCTTTGTTCTTCAGGCTGCATTCCGGGGCCGGGCCGGGTCCCTGCCTCCTGACCTCTTAGTTCCCACTTCCCCAGGAAGCTGGGCAAACGCTGCATGGACTATATTCTGAGGGTTACTGCTACTGTGTAGCCCAGAGGGGACATGGGTCGAAGCCGGGTGGAGGAGCTCAGGATCCTAGGCCACTGAGTAACGGCCTCACGTCTGGGCTGGCCCGTTGGTCCCTAGTATGAGAGAAGATGACCACAGTGAAAGAGGGGCTGTCTCCAGCCAGGGGCAGGGACTGGGGACACGTGGGAGTGAGAGGAGCACCTGTGATGCTCAGCCGGGGAGCAAGCGAAGACGGACAGGAGGGCAGAAAGAAAACGCCCTGGAGCGGAGACCATGGAGCCAGCCCGGTCTCCCCGTGGTGCCCTCAGAGTAGCCCTGCGTGGACTGAATCCAACTGGGGTCATGCTGTGGTTCCGCTGTCAGCATGGCACCTCGGTAGAATCCTGCTTCCCCTCCTCCAGCCCCTTCCTGCTTCGGCCTTGCCCTTGGTGTCCCTCATGCCACCCCCAAACGGGCCTCTGCCCCAGCCAGCTGACGGGCGAGCCAGCTCACCTCTCCACGCACCCGCAGGGTTGGCAGCCCTGTGACTGTCCTCCGGATCCACCAACACCCTCAGGGGTGAGCAACCAAACAGAACTGAGAGCTGCCCCCCGCCCCCAACCTCCACCCCCACCCCCAAACCAGCCTCCTGCCTTGGTTCTTCCAGCTTCTCCTACCAGGAATGTTTTCCCTTGTTTTCTTCATCAAACACGCTGACCATCTCCCAAGGCTCAGCTCAGATCCCTCCACGAAGACTTCTCCGCTGGGCCTAACCGGACAGCTGTGCTCAGGCCTGTGAATTCGCACAAGCCCCGCTGCTCGGGAAAGGGGCCTTCCGCTCAGCCCGCGATGCCGCGCACCTGCTGGGAGCCCGGCACCCTTCCCGGTTCTTCCAGTGCAGAACTAGTGTAACCCTCACTGTCAACCACCTCCATTCACAACTGAGGAAATGGAGGCACAAAGAGGGCAGGTGCCATGCACAAGGTCACCACTACTAAGCAGCCCTGCTGAGGTCAGCTGCAGCCACCTCCCTGGTGTTGTGCTCTGCACCCCACCTCACCCTTTCAGGGCACACTCCTGCCCCTCTTTCTCAGGGGACCCCTCCCCCAGCATGGCCTTGGGTCAGCTTCTGGTTTTGCTGTTGAATGAGACTATGGCATCACTCCAAGGGGAGTGCCAGTTCCGTAGGGGCAGGGACCCCAACTCCGGCTTCTCGGAATGTAGCTGACAGACACGAATCAGCACTCGCCTGCCTTGGAGCATTGGGAGGACCCTGGTCAAACCACCTGTTTTGATTCAAGTCCACAGCACACCCAATCTTTCTGTTTGGGGTCCCTCAGACATGTCACTCCCCAGGCCCATAATCCAACTCAGAGTCACGGGGTCTCTGCATCTGTGATGAGGAGACTACACACAATGCCACTGGACAGTGGAGTCCAACCCTCCCCGCCTCCTTCCTTCGTGGCAGATGGACATTCCTTCCGAGCAGAGGAGAGAGTGTCTGGGCTCGGGAGGCATCATGATTCTGAGAAAGCAGTCTGTACAAGAATCCAGACTCAGCCACGTTCAGCCTAAAGCCACTCAGTCAGGGCTGAAGCGGGAGGGACAAGTCGAGCCTCCTCCCCCACATCGGGAGAGTCGATGTGGACAGACCTGCCCCGTGCTCATTATTTCGAAGTTCCTGTGAGGTCAAAACATTCACAAAAATGAAAGGAGAGTGTGTTACCTGGCTAGTGTGCCGTGGTTTCAATCAATGACATATTAAATGTTCAAAAACGGGATTGCGGAAGAGACTCCTTATTCGTATTCAAAGGTAAGTTATCAGAAACGCCATTCCTTAGAGTAACATCTGTTTTATAACAGTTCCTTTTTATTTAATAAACTTTATCTATTTTTAAGTGAGAAAGCTGCAGTTCTATTATCTTCTTCTGCTGTGGCAGAAACACCCTGTGATGTAGAAAATAAGCTTTGAGAAGATATATCTAAAATAAATAAGACAGAAGATTCAATGAGTTTTTTTCATCGTTATGCATTTGTACAGATGACATAATTCTTGAAATTATGTGTCTCCTCGCAAACGCACTCAGCTTTCCGGCACTGGCATGGGGCAAAGGGGCATGACTCACTGCACCATGGCCCTCAGTCAAGGGGGACTTACCACACCAGCAGGTGCATCCATGGGAGCCCGCCAGGAGCCAGGGAAGGACAGCCATGGATTGGATGTCCTGGGCTGTCAGTCAACTGATCAGACAACGCCTACTCACATTATCAAGGATAATCTTAAAGTCAGCTGACTGTGAAGGTTGACTGACAGCCCAGGATATCCGATCATACCTCCAGGAGGTGCCAATGAAAAGACACCCCAGGGAGCCCCGTGGCAGAGTCACAAGGAGTCCCCTGGAGTTCTGCTGTGAGGGCATGCCTCCTGCAGTGGCGAGTCACGCATCTTCTGACAAACAACTGACACTCTGTGGGACTCGGGTAGAAACAGACTGCCTGGCCATGGGCCCCCAGGGACGTGTGACCCGAGTGCTCACAAGGAGCTGGCGCCTTTCTGACCCACTAGGTCCAAGCAGGCCCAGCAAAGTTCACACAAGAAGAGGTCCAGAGGGCACAAGCAAGTTGCCCAGCAGGTGGCCCAGACCATTCCATTGTCACAGTGGTACCTGTTCCTCAGGTCACGCCTGTGGCTGCAGGGGCTGACTGCACATGGCCGTGACCGGGGGGGGGTGAGCTGGGTGCAGGCTGTCAGCTGGGCATGTGGAGGTGTGACCATCATCAGGGGTGTCTTTGAAAGATGCTGCTGAGGGACAGCCCTCCAGAGGGCAGAGCTCTGGGTCGTGCACCTGCTCCTTCTCTTGGGGCTGTCAGAGGGGTCTGCCTACATTACACTAGAGGTGGCCTCGCTAGTGGGTCAGGGGCCTGGAAGGAAAAAAGTGGGGAGGATGGGGGACAGAGGAGCCTGAGGCAGAAGCATAGAGAAATCTGAGAGTGGGCATAGAGCGTAAAGATGCTGTGCCATGTGAAAACGGAAGGAGCTGAGTGGAACCGAAAAGGTAGGATGTCTCCCTCAGCCTTCCCTTCTCCACGCTAATGAGCTCTGGTCCCCTTACCCCTGGGACTTAGATGTGAGCCTGCATCAGAATGAGCTGGAGAACTTGCTAGAACACTAAGTGCTGCCCCCCACCCTCAGCATTTTGATTCCAGGGATCTAGACTGAGTTCGGATTTCTAAGAAGCTCTCAAGGAATGCTGATGCCGCTGGCCTGGGCCCCATTCCACAAGAATTACCTTAGCCTGTCCTCGTGGTTCTTATTTTCCAAACTTAGACACCTTTGTGACCTTCTCCTGACCTCTACCATGGACTCTTCCATGAAAAGCCCTGTTTGCAAAGCACGTTTTCCACAGACTGCCCAGCACAGAGCATAAAAGGAGGATTATTCTGCCCGCTGCTGCATCAGCCGGCTGTGCACATCCGTTAGCACAGGCCCGCTGTGACTTTCACTCTGCAGGGGTGACACACGGTGCCCCCCCACCTCACCTCTCTGCCCCAAGAGCAGGTGACAGGACATCCACTCCAGCCCACACACAAGACCCACACACGAGACCCACGTGTGACACCCACAAACAACCCTAAATGCTTACCAGCAACAAGAAGTTTTCCACACGTCCCTACTAAGGGAGTTGTCTTATTCATGACCGTGATGAAAAATATGAAACACAAACTATTTCCAAATAAGGCAGAACCATAACTGACTATGGATCTCTTGAGTTGAATGGAAATAAATTGCTGAGAATCCACTCATTGACGCCTCGCACACCTGTGTTTCTTTCTTTTCTCTGCTTGCAGAGGAAGTCTTCATTGGGACACTGAGAAGCCTCCACCTCAGTTCCGAGTGGCAGGCACAGTTCCTCCCACATCAGCAATGCGGGGCCAAGGCGGGCAGGGTTCTGCTCTGCGTTCAACACGACGCATTCTCAGGATCATTTCCCCACGTTTCCTCCTCTCTTGCCTCTCGGGCTACAGCCACACTGCCAACTGTGCTCTCCCAGGGGCGCCCACGTCACCCCCGAGGGTGTGTCCGCTCTCGGGACGTAACAGCGACCCTTCGGAGGAGGTCCCCCGACCCCAGCATGTTTCCCAGGGGTGGAGGGGGTGCTGCTTCTCAGGGGGTGCGTGGGCACCTGCTGCGTGCTGACCTGGTGAGAAGACCTGAGTGGGTGGGCTTGCATGTCCTCACCTGAACATGGTGTGCGCACTGGCGACGGCCCCTTGCTGCTTGATGTAGCGGCAACAGGACAAGGCTCTGCTCAGGGACATGCATGAGAACAGAGTGCCTGACTGGGCTCCTCGGCTTCCGGGCATCAGATAAGATGAGATTCTCTCCGGCAGTCTAAGCCTCATGGCCATGGGCTTAGGTCAACAAAGCACCCTGAGTCAAGGACCCAGAGCCAAAGAATGCCAGCTAGTTGGGGACCACCCCCCTTAGTCTCCCCGCTAAATCAGAATCTTCTGCCATTATTTCTGGCTGTTATGGGAGGTACCCAACCATCAGTTGGTCACATGTCTGGTGCACATCATTCAGCTAAATTAGCTGGCCCAGTTTTTGCATATATACTGCTACCTTTCATTTTTATTAATGTGGGTGATATTTTATGCATTCTAAGCTACTGTATTAATAATAGGCATCCATAGCATAATAAGAGAATTGGAAATTCACATACCATAAGGGCCAGCAAGTACCCTACATAAGTGGACCAGCTGCAGGGACTGGTGAGGACTGTCCACTGAAAGCCACTGGGACCAGCCCCAGCAATCGCTGCCGTGAGGTAGCTATCATCAGAACCTCGGACACTTCAAGAAAAGCGGAAACTCCAAATCCATGTGTGAAGTACCCTGGCTTTTAAAAGTTGTCATTCAAAAGCATGCCAAAGCTTGACCAGCTCAACACCACAGGTCTAACCCCTAAGCTGGCCCCCGGGTCCGCAGCCTCCCCTGCTTACTGACCAGGATCTGAGTTGGAACAGTGCCACTGCTTAGCAAGGCAGGGAGCTTGCCTCCCCTTTCCAGGGGAGTGGACAGAGTCCACAGGGGCGAATCAGAGCAGAGCCAGGACGTAGACCACCGCCCGCCTCTGCCCAGAACACTCCAGGGCTTCCCTATGGGCTGCCCTACAGTGAGAAGCCACAGTAGGCATCCAGGGTGGGTAGGCAGCTTCCATTCTTCCTCCCCAGGGGGCTCAGCCATCTTCAGCCTGTGCCTTCCGAAACCACCCAGTCCACGGCAGAGGGGGGAGGACAAGCAAGCCATTTGTTTGTGGGTACTGCCTATGGGTATGCCCAGAAGGGGCATGTGTCACCTGCTTACGTTCAGTTGGCTTGGCCAGAACCCAGTGACTTGGCAATGACCCCCAGTGGCAGAGGAAGCTGGTAAGTGGGGTCCTGCTGCGTGCTCAGAGGGAGGGGCAGACCGATTTGGCAATCTCTTTGCTGCACTGACACAGACTTCCATGAAAATAACTCATGTTCTCCAATACTGTCCTTGTTTTGGTTGGAAATAGAACTCTTTTGCAATGAGGCTTCAATTTTTCAAAATATTCAAATTAAAACTGGAACAGAGACTGCAGATCTTCTGCCTGATAAAACACCTGACTTCCATTTGGTGTTCATTAACCCTAGAATAGTGCTATGCACTTAGGAGGCACCCATGATATCTATTGGAAAGGACTGAATTGGTCCTGGGGGTTGGCACTGGGCTGAAGGGGTCACAGGCAGAGGCTGCGTCTCCTCCCCAGCCAACCGGCTTCTAGCCTGGCCGCGCATCCCCCTGGGGAGCTGGGAGACCCAACACCCCGCTGTGCTGGTGGTAGTAACCTTATCTAAGTCACCCCACCTTTCTGAGTCTCGGTTCCCACTAGCACAATGGAGAGACCATCCCCACGACATTGGTTTGGAGCCACGTGATGTAACTGACCTGTCACAGTGCCGGACACAGAGGGCCTTCAATAAACCACTGCTAAGTCAATGAGAAGTTAGGCAAGGCCCTGTGGCTAGAACAACCCAAAGGTGGCAGCATCACTGGGGAAATCCCAGGTGACCAGGTGAGTGTCCTGAGTGAGTGACGTCCTCCCCAGCAAAGACACGCCCTTCGTACACGAGGGGTCGTCGCAGGAACCAGAGAGCAGAGGGCTGACGGCCACCCAGGAGAGAGGCTCCCTAACCAGTGTGCTGGGAAGCACGGTCTCTCTGGGACCCACGGATCGAACGGGCCATTGGGTGACTGACAAGTGGGCCCCCATATGTGACTTCTAGCCCCGCAGTGGCTGGGTCAGGGCTCAGCTTGTCCTTGAGACACCATGACAGAAGGTGGGAAGTTCTCTCTCAGCAGAACACAGAGTTTTCGTCCCCAGAAGCCCGAGGGGGAACAGACAAGAGAGAAGCACGCAAAGTGGAAACAGCGCGCCCGCGGCCCCGGCAGCAGCCCCCGCCTCCACTCCAGGAGGGGCGGTGGGTTGTGTGCACACAGGTGTCGGGGTCCATAGCCCTGTGGGTGCACACACCCACCACGAAATCAGGCTACATCAAATATCAGGTACAGCTTTAAAAGGGAGAAAATAAAATCATCTGCAGGCAGGGAAGGAAGCAGAGGAAATGGTGACCTTCATTCGAGTGGGAAGGACAAGGAAGGTGGTGCTTCCTAAACTGGGATGGAGCTGCAGACCCCCTGGGGGGCCTCTGGCTCCGGGTGTGGGAGGTGGGGCCCAAGAGGCTGCAGCTTGGTGGGGCTCCCTAGGAAGTCCCCACAGCGCCCACTCTTCCAGAAATACTGACCTGAGGCTTCAGGAGCTGCAGTGTGTGCTGAACCCAGACAGCCTGAAGTGTCGGAAGCTTCTAGAGCCACCCTTTCACTTGACATACAGCTTGTGCAGACAATCCCGTTAACCACAGGCCACTCACCGCGGCTGTTCTCAGATACTGGTATGCAGCAGACTCCCCTGGAGTGTTTGCTAAAATGGGAGCTGGGCCCCAACCTGAGTGTCTGACTCAGTGTCTCCGGAATGCACCCCCAAACCTGCATGTCTGACAGGGCCCCAAGTCCCCAGGGGGGGCTGATACATGGTCCAGGGCACACTCTGAGAAGCTCTGCTCTAGACCATGGCCCTGAGGTCTGGCACCCCGAGTCTTGGGCAGGGTGGCTCCCTGCTGGGGGCCATCCTGGGTGAGCAGGATGGTTGGCAGCACCCTTGGCTTCTATGCATAAATGCCAGCAACGCCCCTACTTGTGATAACCGAAAGTGTCTCCAGACATCACCAAATATCTTCTGTGGGGCAAACATTCTCCACCCACGGCCACCGGTTTGAGGACAGCTGGTCAGGGGACCCAGGGCCTGTCCTGCGGCGGTCACGGTGTCCTCGGGGCTCTGGGGTTGCAGCTTTCCTGCCTCCTTTATACAGATTCACACCTGTTCTCACTGTTCTCCCTGCCTGCCCCATGCCCACCTTGGCCTTGATTTCCCCCAAGCACAGAAGCAGCTCACCTTTCCCACCTTAAAGAAGTTTCCCTCCAAATTCCCTCAGTACAAGAACCCGTGATCCTCTTGTTACATGGATATTCCCAGGCCCCCCTCGGGGCGTTCCGAGCCCCTGGGCTGCGCAGGGCCCCGGTCTGCACGAAGAGCAGCATCGGTGAGGCTGACATCCCATCACCTGCGGCTCTTGTTAAACGCCTGGTTTTGATTCAGGTGACCTGGGTGGAGCCTGAGATCCTGCATTTCTAAGAAGCCCTCAGTGCTGCCAACACGCCCAGAGCCCACAGACCGTGCCCAGGGTCGCAGGATCCTAAAGGCCTAAGCAAGGCTATTGGGCATATCCGGTGTTGGGCTGAGGCAGGGACTGTGGCAGGTGGGCATCGGGGGGTGGGAGACTTTCAGCCCAGTTCAGAAACACCCCTCACTGAACAGCAGCCTCCACAGCAGGCGCCAGTGCTTCTGGGCATTCGTTGGTCCTTCCCTCTCGCAGGGAACCTCTCACTAGCTGGTCTGTCATTTCTTGTATGTGTATCAACTGTACCCCAGTCCTTGAGCCTTTCCCGTCCTCTGCGGTCCCATGTCTGCTCCCCAGCTACTGGTCAGCCACAGCCCCCACTGGGCACATAGAGCCGCTAACCTTTCCCCCTCTCCACCTGACTTACTCCTTTTGAATCAGAACCAGCTCGAGTGGACACCTTGACCTCATCAACCTAAAGGTTCGATCATGTTGCTCTCCTAAAGCAAGGCCAGGTGTCCCTGCACAGGGCCCCCTCTGTTTGTCCAGCCCTGGGGTTCCCTCCATGGTGACCAGCATCCTGGGGACCTTGTCAGATGCGCAGAGCATCCAGAGCTCTGGGGGTGTGGCCCGGCCACCTGTGTGTAGGCAAGTCCACCAGGTGAGCCTACACCTTCAGGTTAGGAAGCACCGGTCCAGAAGGTCAGCCTCTGCACAGGGCATCGCAGTCCTTGTGAACACCGGCCAGGCAAGTCCCTGCTTCCTGGTTTCGCTGCGTGACTCTGTCAGCCAGTGAGGTTGAAGGCACTGGACTAGTTCTGCGTCTTCACTGCACACAATGCAAACCCCCGGCAGGCGAGTCTGGAAGCACGAGCTCCCCTTTGGTACCTGTAGTGACACTTACGCCTAAATTACAGACACGGTATGACAGTCTCACAGTCGTCGGCTGCGCACTGAGGTGAGCCTATTAGACAACCACTCTCCTTGTTGAAAATAAAATACGTCAAAACAAAATAATGTGGCACTTTCTTAAGAATAAGGTGCTGATGCAATTTGCAAACGCAAGCTTTCAGGGCGTGAGTAACATTCCCGTTATTCACAACCTCCACGGCAACCCGGAGTCTAGGAGACGGTCGCAGAGGCAAACGAGGTGGAAGTCTGGGTCTAAATATGCCAAACGCACTGGTGTTTCTTTTTGAATTATTTAGACTGTATCGCCCACACATGCTGATTGCTTCGCACCGGCATTAATTACCTGGTTGAATCACCTCTGCGCACAGAGTGCCGACTGCAGAAACACCGCAGAGGTGGGTCTGGAATTGGTTGTGCTCTAAATGAGCAAAACACTCAGAACAAAGGAGAAAGGGATGGAACTGCTACCTGGAGACCTCAGGGGAGTTTAACAAGATGAAGATGCACTGGGAATTGGCCTCCCATTGGCATTTACAAGGATTGCCAACCACACAGCAATGGCCCCAGACGAAATCCTCCAGGAAGTGGGGCTGGCATGGAAGATGGGCGAGCATCTATCTGGTGAGTATGATTTTGGACTTGAAATATCCAAGTTAATTAACTTGATAAATTTCAGCTTTTCTCTAGGCAGTGTAGACAGAGCCGTTTTCTGGGAAAATACCAGATTACTTTTCCCCATGGAAAAGCTCAGCGATAGAAAGTCAGTGGCCTACGTCCTTTCAAAGTCTAGAACTTCCAGAAGGGCGAAACTTTGACCTTTTCCCTCTAATGGGAATATCCTGGATGCTCACGTGAACCCATTTGGCCACTCAAAATTTCACGGTCGAAAGAAGAAGCAAACACACAAAAAGGATCTTGTTTTCCAATTTCATGTACTTAGGGATAGGAAAGGACAGAGAGAAACTATTTCAAACAGGCAATTTAGCAATTATGTTTTGGGGGAATTTTTAGAAAGCAGCTTGGTGCATTTCTGTTTTAAAATTAATGACATGTACTTGATCAAAAACGCTATTTTCAGCAAATTGCACAGATAATTAAGTCTAATTTCAATGATGTTTGAAATAATAGCAATAAATCTTCATGGGTTCTTGCATTCAATCCATACTGAAAATTCATTTTAATACAAATTTTTCTCATCTTGGTGACTTTTTTATGAGTTTAGTTAACTAAGCCTATGTCTTTATAGACAAATGGACAAGAAGATAGTTATTTGGCTAACTTGAGTATTTTATTTTATTTTTTTAAAGATTTTATTTATTTATTTTCAGAGAGAGGAGAAGGGAGGGAGAAAGAGCAATGTATGGTTGCCTCTCACATGGCCCTCACTGGGGGCCTGGCCCGCAACCCAGGTATGTGCCCCGACTGGGAATCAAACCGGGACCCTCTGGTTCCCAGCCCACGCTCAATCCACTGAGCTACACCAGCTGGGCCTAACCTGAGTATTTTAAAAAACAGATTTATGCGAAGTGAAAGAAGGCAGGCAGTGATAGACAAATACCATATGATCTCACCTATAAGTGGAACCTAATCAACCAAACTAATAAGCAAAATAGAACCAGAGACACAGAAATAAAGAACCAACTGACAGTGGCCAGAGGGGAGGAGGGAGGGGGTAACGGGGCAAAGAAGGGAAGGGTTGCCAAGGAACATGGATAAGGACCCAGGGACAAAGCCAACAGGGGATGGGATCGAGGGTGGGAGGTGGGGGTGGGTGAGGCAGGGGAAAGTGGTGGTGGGAAAATGGAGACAACTGTACCTAAACAATAAACAAATAAAAATTTAAAATAAAAAAAATAGATTTATCTTAATTGAATATAGTATCACTTCAATTCTTCATTATTTTCTCTTTGTGGCTTCGGTACCGATATTGTCAAACCCTCTCCCTCAAGTTCCAGAATAAAGGGATCATAGTTCTCTCCCACGATCCTAATTTGGATTGAAAGTTATAATAAATACATAATTTAACAAGATGACTCCCAAACCCTAAATGAGGGTAGGCTGGGGAAGGTGGTAGAGAGCTGTTGGGCTAAATGGTCCCTGGACCGACTGCTTTGGAAAATACCATAGCTCAGGCCCACACAGAGCTATCAGCAGCACACCCCCTCCACACACACACAAAGTAGCCCGTCACAGGGAAACCACTGCTGCCTTGTCCTCTGCCCCCTGCACCCCTGCAGGGAGGTGGGGGAGCTCCGAGGTGTGCTGGGGAGGTGAAGGGCCTCCCAAAGGCACTGCGAGTCCATCCGGGGAGAGAACATACAGTGGGTCCCCGCTGCCCTGACGCCAGGACAGGCAGGCTTCGCCACCCAGGAGTGACCTCAAGTGCTGTCACGGAGGTGTTCACTCACGCCTGCAGGTCCCACCACCCACAAAAGGTGCCCCTATTGTCTTACCAGCAGGCCAACTGAAATCGTCTGGAGACATGAATTTCTCTGCTACCTTCCTTTTACATTTTAGTTCAGGGGTCAGCAAACTGCTTCTATAACGGGACACAGAGTTGATAGTGGGGACCTGCAGGCTCTACCGAAGTTCTCTGTCACAGCTACTCAACGCTGCCATTTTAACACCACGACAGCCACAGACGATCCATGAACAAATGTGTGCAACTGTATTTCACATAAAAGTTTATTTGCAAAAATATGCGGTGGGCCCAATCCGGCCCTTGTGCCATAGCTGGCCACCCCCTTCCGTGTCAGGGATGAGAACACACAGGACACAGGTGCTGCCCGGGGGCTCATCTCATCACAAGGTGGTGGCCAGGATGAGCTGGGCGCGTGGAGTGAAATGTCTATGGACCCACATCTCTATTCCAACCCCCATGTGCTTTCCAGCAAGAATTTAGAAAAGGCTTCCAGTAACTCTCCATGTGGAGGTGGACCAAAAGTAATCAAAATGAAGAGATATGAGGAGTCAGGTGTCTTACCCACCCATGCAGAGGCTGCGTGCCATGAAATCTCAAACTGGGCCTGAGTCAGTCGCAGGTTGGGCCCTCTGCCTCGTGGTGGGCCACACTAAAGCTCACAGATCCAGTCCTTGGGGAACATAACATTCCTCCTGGCAGCACGTTCAAGGGGATGTCCAAGCGCCACGGTCACACGTGGACGTACCTTTAGCAGAGGCATAGTGTGGCCGCATCACTGAACCCTGGTCAAAGCAGCCCCTTCTGCGGAGGAGCACATGAATGCAGCATACTGCTCTCGCACAGTGCCCCCGATATGGAGCCTGGGGCGGGGGGCTGGGGGCATGTCCCGCAGGCCCACCTTTCCAGCCCAAGTTTTCCCACAAAAAAGACTGTGTGACCGCAGTATGTGAAGTCATCTAATGAACACGCAGCTGTTTTCTGGAGCAGCAAACTAATTTTTCATAAGTCAAGATGTTGACGACGGGCGCAGGACATGTTGGCACTATTTGAAAGGCCACCCCCTGTGGAGTAAAAGGAAAAATGAACATAACAGTCAGATCAACCCCCAGGCTTCAAAGGACAGCGCCGTGCGGTACTGAAGAGCACATGCATAGTCTAAAAACAGAATTTCTGCTTGCAAATTCAGGCTAACCTGTGAAGCCTCCGGGAAGGTATATTACCTGTCCGGGACTCAGGCACTAAGTTGGAATGGAGCTGAGGCGCACCCGGCGGGGTTGGTGGTATAAGGATGAATCATCTGCCTCAGTGCAGCTTCCCCCCGCAAACTTGCCCCACACCCCAGCCTCTGGGAGGCTGGCCACACCCCCTGTGTCCCCCACGCTCTCACTGCTCCTGGCTTTCCTGGGACACTGGTCTCACTCAATAAATAACCGACTGGGGCTTTTGAACACCCGGACGGTGGGCACAGGAGTCTTCTCCCTCCGCTGAGGTTGCATCTCTTCATCACCTCCCAGAAGTGTCGCCGGGGTTGTTTTGAAGGCTCGTGACCTCTCTGGCCACGGGTGGGCCCACCAGGGAGCGTGCCACCAGCGGGGCCCAGTTCACACCAGCAGAGAAGCCAAGAAAACGGTTCAATAGCACACTTGACATTTTCAAAGATGAGATCTGAATTATTTTCCATATTGAGGGAGAAATGAAATAATTCATAACACCAAACCACTGTCGTTGGAGCAAATGCGATTTGTCAGAAGTGCGCCGCTGTCTGTGGCCAGTCAGGAATTTGCATTCTCCACAACTGAGCCGTTCATTATCTTTACAAATACCAGGTTCTTACAGAACGTGCATTTAAAAAAAACACTTTGCACCTCAACATAAAACCACTCGTATGTCATACATAATCCCTCACAGTATTTAATTCTGTATAATTATTTGTTCAAAGCAAAAATTATTAATTGCTTACTGTGCTCAAGCACCTACCCTCGAAAGGCTCACATCCCATGGAGGGGAGAGGGTGCAGATGGTGGTGATTCACAGCAGAGCAGGTGACCGCATGTGGGCGGAGCTCTGGTGGGGGAAGCAGGTGTTCAATCAGCCCCTCCCAGTGGGCTCCAGCTCCACCTCCCACAGGGGGAGCGGGCAGGTTGCTGCCCCTGTCTGGCTCCAGCTGCCCTGCAGCTGGTGGTGCAGTGTGAGTTCAAGTCCCAAACCGGGGCTCCGCCTGCCCACCCGTCACAGGACTCAAGCGCTGGTCGGCCCCTGGGTGAGCACACATCTGCGGGGGAGACGCACTGTGGCCACCTAACGTGGGCAGGAAGGTCACAACGCTGAACACAGTGGCATGGTCATGTGTTATTTTGTTCTTCCTTCAGAATCCAGGTTTGGATTCTGACAGTGGCATGTAGGTGACCACATGGATGTGACATTGCCTTTAGGAATCCAAGTGGTCACCTCTCGTACACAGTGAGGAACATGTGGTTCTCCAGGCCCCAGCCTCTTAGATGGTTGCAACCTAAAGAGTGGGGACACGTTTGCAGGCCCCAGGCTGGGTCAGGAGGCTCCCAGCCTGTCCCTGGCAACGTCAAGCCCTCAGTCAAGGGCAAGCACATGGTGTGGGGCCTGGGGGCCAAGGTAAGGGGCCTCCATCAAAGCACATGAAGGCCTGGAAACACCAGGGCCGTCCACCCAGACCTCCTGTTCAGTCTCAGTTGTGTTCCTGCCACCACACGCCCCCACTCGCAGGGGAGAGACAGCACCGTTGGGGGTCTCTGGCTTCTCTCTGCCCAAGGGGGCCACTCCCAAGTTTCCCTGTTCACCCTCAAGCTGTCAACATTCCTGGGACTCCCCCTCATCCACCCCCATTTATCTGTGTCAGACTGCAGTCAGGAGTGGAGACTTGGTGACTCCGTCGTGTGTGGCCACACACCATTTCATGCACTCAGCACAGCTGGGCAGACCCTTCCCGGTGTCCACACGGGACCACATGGGGCTCTGGGACCATCGGGATCCAGACTATCCTGCATGTGGGCGGTTCATGAGATGCAAGAGGGGTCACCCGTGGCCTCCGTCTCACCGGATGACCTGGTCCTGAAGGAGCCTCAGCAAGGACACTGGTGCCCCACCCACCACCACCCAGGGGCACATCAGAGCAGTGAACAAGTCCTGTCCAGAATGCAAGTGCAGACACTTCAGGTCAAGGACAAACACGCTGCTCCCTGATCACAGGGAACACACGCCCACCCCACCCTCCCCTGGAACTCAAGAGCAATCGAAGGGCCAGGCATGAGAGAACCAAACCGACCGAGGCTGAGAGCAGCAGGAATAACTTTCGAGAAAGTAAGTGGCATAACTTCTCTGGATCACCTGAGTGTGTAATCTGAAATTCAGAACTTCTGCATGTGCTCCTGGGTCCCATCCTCTCGTGAGGACAGCGAGAGCGGAGGACGAGGAGTGCGGGGCGCGGTGGACACACGGGTCTCCGCTGACCAGCTCGGACCAGCGTGCGGCCTCAGGCGCCTGGCAAAGGGCCAGCTGCGGGACAGCACCTTGCTGTTTGCAACGACCCTCTATAAAGAAGCATTCACAGGGCCATGAGATCCAGCGCTCAGCCTAGGATCCTTCAAAGACCCAGCCCTCTCTCCCTCCCTCTTTCCTAACTATCAAAAACATGCTTTTGCCCAAAACACCCTTTCGGGCATTCCATAAAGTGATATGAGCTCACTTCAAATTTCTCTGCTTAGACAACATGGACAGACCAGGATTTGGAAAGTTCTGGTGAACACGAAACAGCAGGAGGTTAGGGCCTCATTTCTGAGGTTCAAATGTGAAGAGACCGTGGCTTCCAGCTTCCATGCCCTCTCGCTTTCTGTTTTACTTTTTTAATCCTCACCCGATGATATGTTATTGATTTTAAAGACAGAGGAAGGGGAAGAGAGAGAGAGAGAAACATTGATGGGGGGGGGTAACGTTCATCAGTTGCCTCCCGCAGGCACCCCAGCCGGGCATCAAACCCACAACCTTTGGTGTACAGGATGACGCTCCAACCCATTGAGCCTCCCAGGCGTCGCCCCTCTCGGATTCTCACACTCACTTGGAGGGACACCGGTCACTGTGTTGTGAGCTGTCCTGCAGAGAGGGATACGTGGCAGAGACCTGAGGGCAGCTTCTGGCTGGAAGCCAGCAAGAAGTGAATCCCGCCAGCACCCATGCCTGTGAGCTTGGAAGTCAGCGTCCCCCAGGC
Source organism: Micronycteris hirsuta (assembly GCA_004026765.1). Taxonomy (NCBI): domain Eukaryota; kingdom Metazoa; phylum Chordata; class Mammalia; order Chiroptera; family Phyllostomidae; genus Micronycteris; species Micronycteris hirsuta. The sequence continues at coordinate 200,426 of PVJI01000970.1, forward strand.
CAGCCTTGGGGGAGGACTGCAGCCCCAGTGACCAGGGGACCTCAGCCAAGGGGGAAACACAGAGAGAGACAGGTGAGCCGCTGAGTGCCACCGGACTCCTCGGCTATAGAAACTTTGAGATGATAAACTTTTGTTATTTAAATCCATAAAGTTGGGGGTGACTTGTGATACAGCAATAGGTAACTGAGACAGGGCCTGCATACCATTTTCTTTAAATATAACTTCAGATTTTCCCTACATCGAGGAAGAATTGCCTTCTATGTATTCATTTAATTTTTCCTCAGTGACAATTTTTGGGTGAGCTCCTTAGAAAAAATAAAGTGAAACCATTAAGTAAACACCATTAAGTAACCTTTCCCATGTTCTACCCTGCTTTTGTATGGACTTTAATACATTCTCCTTACATTTTAAGCTTTTACATTTTTCAGTGTTAAAAATGAAAGATGAAAAGGAGAGTCAGAGATATTTTTTCTGCACATGCAATTCCTGCTCTTTGAACAGAAAACACCATCCCCTCCATCTCAGTTTCTACCCTCTTGCTCTAGCATGTGTTACACGATTGGATTCCTCCCTACGTCACCTGAAAAGATTGCGTAACGTAGGCTCCGGTTGCTCTGACAGTGCAATCTCTGTGCAAAACACAAGGAACCTGTTATTTGGTAAATTAATGCTTCGGTCACCGGGGGCGTTTTATGGGATCACGACATTTTTCTCGTTCCTGCCCGCTGAGTAGCTACATGGAGCATCACCAAAGTCCCAACTACTTTCAGCCGTAAGTCAGGTCTTTGCTCTAAGCAGCATCTGCCACAGTAGCCATCTGTCCTGGGTACTTTCTGCAAACAGACGGTAAGTCTTAAGCAGAGTTCATAAAAGAAGGCTCTGAGAGAGACTTTGTCACCACGTACAAAACACCATAGGAAAGTGAAGCCACCTTCTGGGGAGTTCAAGGGCTTCCTCCATCAGAAGCTACTTGTGTTGGAAATATCTCGATAATTTATCTAAAAATATGGAGGAGGGAGTTTTCCTCTGTCAGCATCCTGTGGCCCTGAATCCCCTTACTGACTGAGCCCAACCCTCTGCTCTGTGAGGGGGAGAGATGGGGCACTGTGGCCGGACCTTACAGGGTAAGCTTCATCAGTGTGACCCCTCACCTCTGGGCAGCGTCCCGGTGGGAAGGCCTGCTGGCCTCTCCAGCCCTGCTCTCCATCTGGCGGCCCTTCCACTGCCTGCTGGAATCAAGAGGCCTCTCGGACCCTTACAGAGACAGGACCTCCCTTCTGCCTCTCTGGTTCCCTGTGCCCATCCTGACTGGTTTTCCTCCAGCCCCATCACTTCCTGAAATGAGGTGCCTGCTGGCTCATTTGCACGTCACTTCTCCTGCTCAAATGTAAACCCCAGGAGGACGGCGCTGCGTCACTTCCCGAGCACATCCCAGGCACAGAGCCATGGCAGGGCAGCCATGATTGCCTCGTGAATGGAGGGGTGTGGTCAGGTGGCTGAGCAGAAAGACAACAAGAGAGGCAGTTGGGAAAAAAAGCACCTGACGCACCAGCAGCCACAGTAGCTGGATTGTAAGAATATAAAAGAAGAAACCTTTTAAAAATTGGGAACACAGAAAGAAAGAGCTCACCCTACAGCACCAGCCATTAGAGGAAAGGTCTGTGTGTGACTTTAAGGAGCAGTGGCTCACCGTGGGGTGATCAGTCGCCCATGGGACCACCTCCCCCACCGCTCAGGTAGAATGAGTGGAGCCATCGGCTGGGACAACAGGTCCACGCTGGCTCTGTGTCACCCTCTCCCCATGTGACACAGGAGGCATGGCCAGGAGAAGCCACGACCGATGCACCCAGGGCACTGGTGGACAAGACCCGCTCCTGCACCACAAGGTGGTGACAACCGGGTAATGGGTGATGAGAAGCCACCACTGTAACTGAGCCTTAATGGCAATGGCAGTGAAATGACTGGGGAGCATGCATCACTACAGGAACAGCATGCTCGTGCTCGCTGTGTAAGGAACCTTCTACCAATGATGGATTCCCGGGATTCCCTGTTCCTGCAGAAGCTGCCCGACCCGTGTACATGGAGCGAATAAGGGGATGGCTTGGCCGGGAACGTGGTGGCAGTCTGAGTGAAGCAACGTCCTTCTCTCCCTTAGAGGCCACATCCCTGTGCAAAAGAAGTGCACAGAGCCTTCCATATTTTCCAAACAAACTACCTAAAATATTGTCTACTCCTACATCATTCCCGGTGGGAGAGATTGGCCGCTTTCCTCCACACACAGAATGTGAGTGGCCAGTTACCATGAACACAATGGCCACGCGAGCAGTACTGTAGTTCAGGGCGTGGGATTGTCTAGTCCAGACACGAGTGGCCAAAAACGTCATCGATTAGATTCTTCGTGGACAGCACTTAATGGAAGGCATCAACAGCTTCCTTTGATTCTGGTTGTGTTGTGTCTGCTCAGTACATCCCGGGAACTCGAGACAAACACAGTGCCAGGGAGAAGGATTGGAAGGAGGAGCAGGCGCAGAGAGAGAAGCTTGGTCTGTTTGAGTCGTTTCTCCAGCGGAAAAGTCTGGATCCAGTCGACCGAGTTCCAAGCGCCCACAGCTTCCTCCCTTTCCCTGGCAAAGTGGCCTTTCTCCCTGCCAGGCACATGTCTGCTCTTGCTGGCGGGGCCTCTCAGGCTGAGGGCAGCTCTGACGGAGCCCGAGCGCCACTGTCCAGTTCAGTGTGTGCGCATGGACACCAAGCCTCTCCCGGGCCCGGAGGCTTTGCTGACCCTCGAGCTCCTCTAGGGCAGAAGGACCCGCCCTGAGGAGGGAGTTTCCACTGATGGCTGGGCCCTTCCTTCAGACACACCCTACGCCAGCAGCCAGCACTCAGGTGAGTCTGGGCCTGAGAGCGACTGCCACACGACACAGGGCACCTGTGGGCCGCAGGGCAGGGTACAGCTCCTTACGTGAGGAGGGGGGCGGCTTGCAGCTTCCCTGTGGTTCCAAAGTCCCCCAGCCCCCATGCCCTAATTATTTTTAACTTTTAGCATCCAGGCAAAATAGACAAACCCTCTTACGACCTTTGCATTATAACTTAAAATTACCTTATGAAGGGAAAGTATGGCAATATTAAGTTTTATAGGTATACAAAATACTTTTTAAAGATTTATTTATTTATTTTAGAAAAAGGGGAAGGGAGAGAGGGACAGAGAGAGAAACATCGATCAGTTGCCTCTCATTCAAACCCCAATCTGCAACTGAACCTGCAACCCAGGCATGTGCCCTGACCAGGAGCCAAACCGGCGACCTTTCACTTTGTGGAACAATGTCCAACCCACTGAGCCACACAAAATATTTGTATTAAAGAAGATTCAGATTAATAATTATATTTCACAATGACTTATTGGGTACGACATTACCACATTCAATCATTATCACAACTGAAGAGAAAAGGTTCTTGCAAGTGAAAATAGTGACTTTCAGAAAAGTGATATAACTTTCCACATTCAGATACATAATGCTATTTCTAATTACAGTGATCCCTCACCTATCACGGGAGTTACGTTCCAGAGACCATCCTCACCATGGCCTTATTGCAGGGAGTGACCACGCACTTTGCAGTCTTGTTAAAAGTCATTGTTGCCATAGACCTAACATTCTTCTCATCTTTCTTTACGTAGCGAACAGTAGTTTCATTGATCCCATAATGGCAAAAATAATTAAAATCATAAATATTATATAAATATCTATATACTGCAAAATCCCACAATATAGAGAAAACTCTGAGATATAGAATTAGATATATATATTTTTAAAAACCCACAATACAGTGAAGCTGCAATAAATGAACCACGATATAGGGAGGGACGACTGTACCTAAAAACATATTATCTTCTGGTTCGAGTGTTATTTTTAAAACCTGAAGCGTGAACCATTTATGTCTTGAGATGCTCAAGAGACTTAGATGTAGCATCAAAATTTCTAATCCAGCCAAGCTGCACTTCAGAAAACACGGCAACCACAGCCCCATTGCAGGACTCTGCCCAGACAGCTTCCCGATTTTGGTTCCAGCGTCCCAGACGGCCAAGGTGGTGGAGCGCGGTTCTCCTGGCTATTATTCATTTACGTTCACCCACAGCCAGTTGCTTCTGAAAGTGCTGTTTATGACAGGGGGATTGAGGAGAAGTGGGGGTGTTAGGAAAACCTGGGGAAGCAGGGAGAGGGGGGACTCAGTCTCCCAATTCCCAGCCCTGGAGCTGACCCCCACCCGCCCCAGGGCGGCCAGCCCTCTCCCCTCAGCTGCCTCCCCTCTGCCTGGGCCTCACCCCGTGCTCCTGCTACATCGTTTCTGGTGAGGCCTGCCAGGCGTGGGTGGCTGAGGTGGAGGACAGAAGACCTCAGTCCTGGGCCCTGAGCGCCTCTCAGGGGGCCTGGGGGGGAAGCCCTTGTGATAAGATGCCACACGATATTCGGTGAAATAAACACCTCAGCAGGGGTATTTCCAACTCCTCAGAACTGCAGCCACTAAACATTACAGATAGGTCACCGGTCACTGCAGCAGCGGGGCGAGACTCTGCTCTGGTGTCTGCTGAGCGCCCAGCTGGCTTGACACAGTCACCTGGGCGCTGGTGCTGCCGTGAGCCAGCCCGGCAGGCTTCGGGGTTCTCCTGGTGAACACAAGCAAGCTCACAAAATGTCACATCGGACAAGGCTACACTGACCGTGATGGGTCAAGACAAGGACGAGGCTGCTTATGTTCATGTCTGGACACAGACAGGACATGTACCTCGTCCAGGCCACCAAATCCCAGACATCCTCGCTCCTGGATGGCAGAGTGACTGGGTTTCCTTACCAACTAGCGTTTAACCTTGGTCTAGTCTTCCCTTCTGTAGAAAAGATCCACTAAGACACAGTCACAGCATCACCACCGCTTCCTGACAGCATTCAATCCCGATCACAGCTCTGCTCCCTCAGCCGCCACCCAAGGTCGCCCAGCCAAGGTCAAGTCCTGTCATAGCCCTCTCTAGAGCCCTCTTAGGGCCACATTCCTGGTTCCCAGTGGGGCGTGTGCCTCCTCACCAAACAGTGACAGACACCACTTGTTCAAACACAGCTGTGAGCCCTAGCGGTCCCTGGCTGGGGGCACTGACATCATGACATATTTGTCATTAGGTCGAATTGACGGGTGTAGACTCTCCACTTGGCGGAAATCCTTTAAAGAAAAATGGTAGCTCTGTCCACGTAACAATTATGTTTTGGTAGGCTATGTTAATCTCGGGGTTCCACCATTTCCTCATGGTCACCAAGGGTGGACAGGAAAGGGGAACAGAAGCGTGTATCTTTCCTAAAAATAACAGTGCACCCAATGGAGCCACGAGCAGGGGGTGTGGACAGACAGCTCGTTGGAAAGAAATGCACATGACTCACCCAGGAAAAGATGCGCAGCGTCACTCGTAAGAGAGAACCACTCTCTGAAACCGTACGAAGAGGCCATTTCTCATCAGTCCAACCAGCACAAATCCGAACGTCTGACCCCACGAGGGACGTGGGCACTCTCGCCCACTGCCGTGGGGGTGGAGATGGCGCAGGCCCTCGAAGGAGACCCTTGAGGGCAGCTGACGAAATGCCATACGCATCACCCCTTTGAACCAGCGAGTCCCCCGTTAGGAGCCTGCACCAAAGACACGCTGGCAAAAACACACCAGGGCGTGTCTATGGCTCAGAACAGGCGAGACTGTTCACAACCTCGATGCCCCCCAGCCGGGAGTGAAGTCGATTAAACTTCAGTTCACCGGGACACCACGTAGCTGGGAAACAAACAGGGGATTTCTCTCTATGGGGAAGTGATCTACAGGACAGGTTCTGTGGAAAACACCCAGCTGCAGAACAAAGTTCCTAGTACTTGACCTCTTATGATTATAACAGGGGAGGGAGGGAGCGGAGGGGACGTGGGGGAGGAGCCAAGGACAGAAGCTAGAGTTTATGAGTGCACCTAGCCAAATAGCTTTGAATCGATATGTTTTATAAACTTTAAAAAGGAAAATTAATTTTAAAAGAAAAATGCCCTGGCTGGGGTGGCTCAGTGTACTGAGTGTGGGCCTGTGAACCAAAGGTTCACCAGTTTGATTCCCAGTCAGGGCACCTGCCTGGGTTGTGGGCCAGGTCCCCAGCCGGGGGTGCGAGAGAGGCAACCGTACATTTTGTTTCCCTCACTTTCTCTTTCCCTACCCCATCTCTAAATATAAATTAATAAAATATTTTAAAAAAACATTTTCCATGAGGAAAAATTTTGGAAAAAAAAAGGAAAGTATCTTTCAAAAGAACTGAAAATATACCAAAAGTATATCCAGCTGGTAGCTTATCCATGCAGAAAATTATTCTCATAATAACCCTAAAACACAATATTTTGATGATATATTCCTAATGAGATATATCCTAAGGCCAAAATCATCTGAAAGTAATCGTAAATTGCTCTATCTTTTATTAATTATAATATTACTATGTAGAAAATATATGTATGTATATACACATACTGGGCATAAAACAAATAATAATTATGTTAATGACATTAGGAAAAAGGTTTTCAATGTAAGAAAAAAACATGCTTGTATTTAAAGTGTTAGCTAAACCTTTGTATTCATTCACAGTTATTTTCTTAGAATTTTATAGAAAGAAAATTACAATTTATGCACAACATTAGGTTTTTCAACACATGCTGACAAAGCAGCCCTAGGGAAGCTGGCGGTAAACTTGAACGCCAGTGGAGTCACCTAAAAGGCCCCGGCCCGCAGCTGCCCCGCCAACGGGCACCGCGGTTCCACGTTTCCAACCTGGCCATTGGTAACCGGTGACGGGCTGACCTTTCAGTTTCGTTTCTCCGATTGTTGGTGAAGCAGACAGGTCTTCCCATGTGTCCGGCCTCTCAGCTCCGTGTGGCGTGAGGTTCTGCCCCTTTCTCTTGTCCACTTTTTCCTTCTAGCTCTGTTGACTTTTATTTTGATCAATCCCCTTATACACTTGGCCTTTACGCTACGCTGCCCGGAATGTGTGTGAGAAGCGGGCAGTATATGAACAATAAGTAAATAAGAAAAAACATTGCTGTAAAATAGCTATTTCTTGAAACCCCTTCTGTGTGAGGGCCTGGGAAAGGGCCTCGGTGGCCACAAGATGACCTGAATGGGGTCATGGCCTCAAGGAGAGGTAGGGTCCAGGCAGAGAGAGGGACAGGCAATGCAGACCAGGTCACAAGGAAGAGATAATGCCCTACCGTGTAAATTCAGAGACGACAGAGAAGCAAAAGCACAGGCTTAGAGGGCAAGGGGGCGGTTAATCTTTGCCGCGGAGGACGGATGAATTCTGATCTTTGGACACGGAGAAGAGGCACTTAATACAGTGCCCAGACATGATTAATCCAGCGGCTCAAGCCATGGAGCATGGTTAAGGACGAGCAAACATTTCTATTTGGCTGTAGGAAAAACGATGAAAGTGAATTACGGACACTAAGGCAGTAGTTTTCCATTGAGCCCAGAACACGTGGACCCTGCAGGGAGGCCACAAGACTCGGCACCCGCTCTGTACCAACCGCCAGTGAGCCTCTGATGGCTCGGCTTGCTGGGGAAGTGCGACAACCAAAATTGCGCTTTCGAAGGAGCAGCCTGGTGACGTGGGTGAGGGTTGAACATGTAGTACCTGGACAGCGGACACCTCAATGGGAAGTGGCTGAAACAGCCGGGCAGGAGGTAGTAAGGACCACGCCTGGGGAGCCCCCAGGGGACAGTGAGGTGGAGCAGCAGCACGAGAGACCACACTGCAGGACACGGCAGAGGGGAAAAATGGTCCGCGAGTTTACGGAAGAGACGGCCAGCCCTTCGATTAGTGGTGTGAGTGCAGGGGTTCGGCGGGGGGAGAAGGAAGATGCAGAGGAGGCCAGTTTGCACGAGGATGGAAAGCAAACAGAGAGCACAGGAGTTGGAAGAGCTCGGATGGCCTCAAGTTCTCACAGGTGATTTAGTAAGCTAGACAGGCGCTCTGTTGCCCCGTAAAGGGACGCTCCAGTGGGGGTGTGAGGAGGGCGGGTTGCAGTGAGCACTCTGTGATGCCTGAGCGAAGGGGGCATTCAGGATGAGATCAATGACTGCCGAGCAGTTCGAAGGGCTGACCCCATTTGCCCGCATGAATTTGGATTGATGCCAGTCTTCTGAATGCACAACTTTCTGTGCAAAGTGCAGCAGCAGAGAGAGGAGGTTACCTGAGACTGACTGCTGGATTGGTTGGGGAAGCAGTGCACTCATCCATTCGACCAGTGCTCAGCGAGCTCTTGGGAAAGCACTCCTGTGGCACTCCAGTGGATGATACTGCCACCCTACCTGGCTGAAGACCTAGTGGCCTATCTGATAGACGTCTTGTCGGAAGTCCTGGGTGTGGTCCGGCAAGGCAAGGACAAGAAGGAAGAGGAATCAGAGACTCCACAAAGAGCATATTTGAAGGGGGTCCAGTGGTGGACACGCTGGTGAGGACTGATGCAGCCTGGTGAGTTAAGAAAAGGGGCTTCAAGGTGGCCCGAGCAGGGACGTCTTTGCATCACACAAGGAAGGCCAGCCGAGGAGACGAGGGGGTGGACATCTGCACCTATGGGGCTCTGACCATGCAGAGGGGGAACTGTTTTCCAATTGGCCTGCCCAAAGGGGACACCCACTTTTTATTTGCATACGTGCACTCTGTAGGTTGAGCTGAAGGTCCCAGTAAAGAGCTAGGATTGCCTGAGAAAGAAGAGAGGGGGTTGTGACCAGACAGAATGTCAGCCTTCAAGATTTGGGAATTGGAGGGTATTTGAAGAGAGAAGCAGGCTAGAAAATAAAATTAGGAGCACAAAATTGGAATAGGACCCAGAGAGCTAATTACTGTATTAGAGCAATGGAAGACAGACAGAATGGAGGGAAACAGGAGAGAGACACATGGAAGAAAGTTCTGTCCTCCGCACTTGGTGACTCTCGTGTCCCCTTGCAGAGCACCTGCTGAGCATGCAGAGCTCGCTTTCACTGCTGCCCCTTCTCAGCCCCAGTGGCCCCTGCTCTGCTTTAACTCCCAGGGGTGAGCCTTAACAAGCATTTGGCTCAGATCACCCACACAGCACAGCAGATAGCGTTCCCGTGTCGTTTCCTTTTTATTTGTGTGTGTCGTTACCATTAAGCTCATGATGTTGCAACAACAATATAATTGATGACTTAATGGGCTGAATTTAAATTCAAGTAATATCTCTGTTCATCTAAAAGCTATCCCTTAAAAGTCTGTAAAATTAATTTATTGAAAAAATCCCAACATAACTCTACCGGAAAATCTCCTCTGAATAATAATGCCATAGACTTTTCAGGTCTCTCTCTTTTTTTCTTCTAAACTCTTTTGATCAGCTCATACCTTC